>CM018036.1:8877576-9184227 GCA_008638375.1 Nyssa sinensis
TCGCGGGATGTTCGAGATCCTCACAGTGGTTCTGTCCTCGGCCATTCGAGTGCTCGAAGAGAGAGATTTTAACAGGGTTTTGTGCCTTTTCAGGGTGTTTTTGTGCCAAGGGTAGAGAGAGCGTATGTTTTAACAGGTTTTGAAAAGTGATAATTATTGAAAGGATTACAAAAACAATTAGTCCAGTTGGCTTGTTAAATTATTGAATTCATCTCAAATTGGGTTTGATAAATTAAAAAATATTTTAATATTATATTTAAATTTAATTTATAATTAATTCAATTAAAAATTTATTTAAAATCGATTGAAGACATAAACAAATTAAGCTTAATAAGATTTGAAGCTTCTTAACTTTAAGTAAGTCAAAGTTGAGCAATCTGTTACTCACCTCGGTGTTTATATATAACATGTGATCATGCGATACAAAAATTTTGATAAATAATTTTTTGTGAAAATTGTAAAATTTAAGCATAACGACAACAAAAAATACTTAAAAATCATAAAAAAAAATAAAAAAGGTGAAAGTATTGAAAAGAGACTGGATTACTTCTTTCAAAACATAAGAAAGTGGGGTATACTTAAAGGACTATGTCATAATAAGTATGCAAGCTATCTTGTTGCACAATCCAACTTACGTGATGCCCTTTGATTAACCATTATCCAAAAAAAATTAAGTATTCTCTTAACCATGTTTCGACAATCATGGTCTAGGGAATGAGGGCAACCAATGTGACCAAAATTAGCTATGCTTCATAATTGCACCATGTGTTCATGATATAAGGCAGAGATAGGTCATTCACATGTTAGTCATACTCACACATCTTGAGCCATATGACAAAAGATCACCCTCACTGAGAAAATAGTTACAACCCTGACAATTTCGTCATATTCGTTACACTTCTAACAAAGAATTGAGATCTCACAAAGAAGGAAAAACTGATCCAACCCTTTGATGGGGGCACGATATGGTTGAATTAGGTTTATAGTAGGTCTAAACCATTCATAACTTGAACCGGTTGCCAAGCTAGGGGATCGCTTACATCACACGTAACATCTCCCTACATTCTAGCAAGGTATAAGCGCCCCATGCTACTCCTTCAGATAAAATGGTCAACGAGCCTTTCTTAATTGCATGGGATCCTCTGCTAGAAAGCAGAAAGTTTACCCCATTAAAATATACGCTAAAATAATCACTCTTGATTACTAGTATCTTTGATTTATTTTAAAAAATTGATTGACTGACTTAATCATCGGAGAGTCCTTAGCGACTATCACATTAGTGTCCAAAAATTTTCACACAATCTCCTTTTTAGGAAAAGAAACTCATCTCAACCATTGATAAATTTTTTGCACCAAGACACATAATCCACGTAATATAGATACAGTGAGTTGCCCTTACACAATCTCCTTTGTAGTTTATCGTTTTAAATATCTAATTATATAGAATCGACCCTATTAATCAATTAGGAGTCCTGTAGATCCATTGAAGAAGCCAAATATTTTTTTTCAAACAATGCTACTAGTTAGAGTTAATATATGACAGGATGTTTTAACTATTAAATAATTTACGGATTGACTTTTTATGTATTGCAATCACTTTATCTCTATTTTTTAAACTATTCAATAATTAAAATATCATATCTCATATAAGTTTAAGTTTAAAGTAGCATTGTCCTTTTGCTCTTGAATAGGGATACTTCTTGTAACAAGGATGATCATACTTTTTTAGAACTAACCCATGGCAAGAGTGGATTAGTGGCAGTTTGGGTGAGTTGAAGCTGTAGAAGAATTGATCCCGGATAATCAATTTTATGTTTGAATACATATATTTCAAACTTGATTATAACATAGAAGTGATTACTTAAAAATTATTCTAAAGAATTAAATATTTTATTTACTATTTGGTATGTTTGGCCACATATTATAAAATAATTTAAAATTCTTTAAAAAATAAATAATATATATAAACTATACTAGAATAATTATATAATTACAAATACTTTATACAAATATTAAATATTAAATATAAAAATAAAAATATAATAAAAATAATTAATTAATTACTATTTTTAATAGAAGTTATAAGATTTTTGAACTAACTTCATAGTTAAACCATTTGGTAGCACAATGGCAGAAAAAATTGTTTATTTTCAAGAGGTTAAGGGTTGAACACTTTTGGCCTTCAACATTTTCGGTTGTGCCCAGAGGATGGCAGTGTTAAACAGATGATATTTCTATCATTAATGCAAAGTCTAGGGGCGTTTTAGTAGTTGTACTCAGCGACCCACAGACGTGCTGCTGATACTCCATTAGTTGAGAAATGAGATTATGCGTCCATGGGCCGCAATCGGCTCACCAAACTAGTCTACAAGTTTCTCGAAATGGATTTCAACCACAAAGTGTGATTTTGGGCTCCCAAGCAGCTTGTCAAATGAAAAAAATTATCTAATGACATCGTACATTATTATGTGATGGTGTCTAACAAATTTTAAAAGTTTTTCTTCACAAATTTTAAACACCGTCACGTAATGATATAGTATGAGAGTTTTATTCGATAATTACTCGGGAACTTTTTTTTTATTGAGTCAAATAAAAATAAAAAATCCGAGGCACCTGTCTCTCATTGCTAACAGATTATACAATCTTACATAATCAAATCACATAAGGCTATTTCAGTACATCTAGCTAGTGCAATTGGTAGTCTTTCAAGGAGAAATGGCAGCATTTGCTAGCACCATGTTGATATTGTTGTTTATTATGACATTGTTCAGGTCGTTGGAGGCCATGAAATTTGAAAATTAATCATATTGTATCTTTACTATGAAATTTGCTATCCGTCTTTCTCCATGAAGGGGATTGAGTTGAAGTTCCACACCCTAACCCATTGCTGTTCTTTTCATTGATTGTTTTAGTGTCAACCCTTGCATGATGAAGTTGGTTCACTTTGCGAATGGGTAAAGCTACCATAAGTTTGAGCTTCTACAGTTCTAGTATGAAGAGAATCCGTGCCAATTTTTGTCCAAGGGTAATTCTCCAACCCTCACAAGGCTTTCGCAAAGAGTTTTTTTCTTTTTAGGTGGATGGCCCTAAGGTTCGACCTTGAGACCTGTCGTGAAGCTCCAACCACTGCTTGGAGTAGACTAAGCCAGAGTTCAAAGACCGAAACCAAACCATTGCTCAAGTCCCAAACCAATATTAAGCATTATAGATCTCACTGCTATTGGCTATTCCCACTATCATCATGAAACCAAGTCTGGTCACTTGTCCCACATCTGAGGGACTGAAGAGAAACAGAAGGATTTGCATTTCCATGTTAAAGAATAAAGGAAGAAACCCATTCCTTTTTGGCAAGAAAGAAAACCAAACCAAAGTAGGGCCTGCCTCTCAAATGCAGGGTTAGTTAAGCCCATATATGAAATCAATCCAATTGTTCATATAGCATTACATCTTTAGTATGGAAAGTAGAGACAATGCGAAGAAATTTAAGAAAAATGCTAAACATAACAAATTTTCTCACTCCTAAATACAAGGTGATGAGACTCACGTGCATTTATTATAGTAGATTTCATCATCTTGTGTTTAGGAGTGAGACAATACGTTATGTTTAGCATTACTCAAAATTTAATGATGCAAACGGTCATAGTCTCTTTTCTAACATATAAGCAGATGCACTCATGCACAAACATGGAGATGGGGAGGGTGGGGGATATGGAGGGAGCAAGTCAATTCAGTTAGCGCCAGAATGCTAAACATTGGTGTCATATATCTAATCTGTGAAAGCTAAATATTCCTTGAGTGTCTAAGAGCCAATTCTCTTGCATCTGGGCCCAAACCAGTAAATTTTCACAATGAAGAAAACTTTTGAAGGAACACAATTTTTCACTTCCAAAAATGACCTCTTAAGCTAAGAGATTTCAGTCATTGGATTCAGAACAAGTGAATTCAGAAAAAATTGCACCCATGACAATGGGAGAAAAATAAAGAAACTAAATATGGACAAGCATTGATCAATATATTGATTAACTGATCAAAATAAAACAAATCTACTGTAATTAATCTTTCATACAATATGAGTTCTATTATCCATTGGCATACCGATGTTAAGAGAAGAAGCACCGGCGTGAGAATCTGAAGAATTTGGGAATTTGTCCTTCTTAGACCACAGCCAGATCTTCGAAACAGATAAGCTTTCACCTTTAGTCCTACCACTGATCTTCTTCGCCTCAGCATCCCCATTAAGTGCAGAATTTCCATTGTCAACTCTCACTTTGGAAATCTTCACATCATCACCATTACCATTTACATGGGACAAAGCCACGCGAAGGTTTGACTCTCCAACTACATAGCGAAATGAACCCATTGAGTAGCATCTTCTTGCATCTAAATTGCAGCTACTGGTCTCCCCTTGGTTTCTCTCTCCACTTTCTTCTCCTCCATTTAAGCTTCTGAACTTACCAAGCCTCACAAGGAGGACCTTCTTTTCACCAACATTTTCTTGCATAATCACTGACTTCTGACCACAAGAGAAATCATTCTCTCCATCACTAGAAAATCCATTTAATTGTTCCCTTGACTCATTAAAACTCAACAATGGGTTCTCCATTGGAAGGCTAGAGCAAGTGAGGGTCCCTCTACAAAGAGGACATGTTGAGTTTGATAGGAGCCATGTATCTATACAACTTATAATGAAAAGCATGGCTACACATGGGAAGCAACCTCAGCTTGTCTTGGTCTGAAAATTCACATAAACAAACAGGACAATCAAATGGCTCCTTCAAACCCATAATATCTTTGTAATAAAAGACAGGTAGAGCATCAATGAGAGATTGGTCAAGACCAGAGTCATGTAAGCGAAAAAGTTGCTGAAGCTGTCTTTGAAGAGCATGAGACCCAGAGGTTTCTGGGTATCTATTGGATTGAGAAATTGATGAAAAATATGTTCTCTTCATGAGTAGTCTAACAAGAAGATGAAGAAGGCCAGAGATGAAGAAGATAACAGCCAGAACAACTATAACCAAAAGAATTGATGGGCTAATTCTGCTGAGAGATGGTGATGATGGGGTTGATTCTTTCTCAATGTCAGAACTACTGTGAGGATATGGCAGTGAAGGGAGAGAAGAGAGAGGAGGTGGGGGGACCAAAATATCATCTTTTTGCTCCAGTTGATATGCTATTCCATACATTTTTTGAGATGGGCATGCTCAGAACATCTTTTTATCAGTTAGGGTATCTATCAAAAGAGAGAGGAAATGGAGGAGTTGTGTGGATCAAAATTTCACCTTTCTGCTCCAATTGAATTGCCCAAAACAGTCTCTGTGATCAATATTCTGATATCAAATACACAAACATCTAAGCGACATCCTTAAAGAGACATGCTTTCTCGCTTTGTGAATAAAGAGAAACTAGATTTTAAGCAAAGAATATAAACTTTAATTGAAACTGAACTTTGCAAATGCTGAATATATATGTAAGTATATGTGTGCGTAATATGTATGTATGACAATCTGCTAAAGAAGAAAAAAAATCAAATTTTTGTTTTGAAGATTTGAAATGAAAGACGAGGGACGCAGTGTGCAAGGTGTATAAGGGAAGAAGATGACATAAGGAGAATATCAAGGAGACAAGTTAAAGGTTGCAGGTTACCTACCTCTGTTCTGTAGAATCACAATGACAAAAAATATATACAAAAACAATTGTAGTTGGTTGACGATGATTGAGGATTCTTGTTTTGATATCTAGTTTTAGCCCAGAGACAAGTGATTTCTGATTTGTTATAGCCATAATATAGAGTTTAGATACATACAATGGAAGGGGAAAGATGGGTGAGGCTGAAAGTGGGTTTTGCCACATATGTCACAGTCTCTCTCTCTCTCTCACACACACACTCACGGAGGAAACATGAAGATGACAATTAAGCACCTTTGACATCCAATTCAACAAGATTATGAATGGTTTGCATGTCTTGTAATTTTGAGCAATAAACTTATAGAAATTATATATGTTTCCTTTTTGAATGGATTCATAATATAAATTATATATGTTTCCTTTTTTCTGTAATCCTTCTGCACAAGCCATATGGAGAGTTATTGTTGCAAGTCCCTCCATGATTATGGCCTGTAAATTTTTATTACTAGAATTTTCTATTTTTTCTATTTTTTTTATACAATCATGCGAAAAGGAAGTATTGAACGCGTATTAAATCCATGAGTAATAATCACTTCACACTTGCACAACTCGTTTTTAGAATTTTTTTATCTTTCTAACAAAGGTCATGCTATATATTTCCAATTTATTTTCTCATTTGTAGCTTTAATGTGATATCTAAGTAATTGATATTTTTAACCAGAGTAATGCTACCATCCGAGGGTGGTTGAACCGTAAAGATTTAGGAAAATAAAATTCAAGTATTTCAAGTTTGAATATTCTATGTGTCGATCGTTAACAGTTAAAACTTAAAAAATAGGCTTAACTGTTATGAGGAAATAAACTTAGTGTAGTATAAATAAGTTGACCCAAGATAACCCTAACCGATTCATCAAAAAAATAAAACAAGAATAATGCTAATTATCTCTAAAACATATCTTCATTTATATCCTTAATGTGATATGTCAGTAATTGATATCTTTAAAAATTATGTCATCGGGGACCCAATAATACAAGAAAATGACTAATCATATTAAAAATATAAATTAAAGATACATAATATTTTCTTTCAAATAATTATCAAATTGACAAAAATTGTGGTCAAATTTAACCGAAGTCTCAAGGACAAATCACAAATAAATGCGGTGCTTACAAGTTATCAAAGCCGTAATCACATTGCTTTTGACCCTTTTAGCTAGGTAACATACATGGGTGAGCCCACAAAGGTAATGGAGAATTATTAAATGGTCCACCACCAGACACATTTTGATTGTCCACAGTTATCTGTGTAACTTCTTTATTCATCAGGATTTTAAATATTAACTCCATAATAACAATGCTTTGCTTCTTCATTGCCTTCCAATCAAGGCAATTGTCCCTCACTCTTGATAACTAATTCTAGTGGGTATGACTTTGTTTTGTGTTGTGTTTGTATCATGTCATTAGATAGTTAATCTTAAAATTAAATAAAAGACCAAAATTGTGTTAAATAATTGATAGTTAGCATAAAATTTTGTTAAATTACTCACGAACATAACTCCTTAAATTCTAGTAGGTATAAATTATAGAGTAATTAACATATTTGTCAATTGTTAATGATAGAAAAAATTGTTTCCAAAAAATAAAAAAAATACACGGCAAATATGAAAATGATTTTGATGGATTTTGTAATATTGAATTTCCCAAATTTCCTCAATACATCATTGAATATGTGTTAAATAACACTTTTATGTTCCAAATTTAATGGTGAATTAAGAAAATTGAGAAAATCAAACATAAGAGAGGATCTCAATTCAATTTTGACAACATAATATCAATCTATTTCTTTGTATAATAATAGTACTTCATTTTTTTAATCCTATAAAAATTATGTATTTTAGAATCATTCAATCATGTTAATTTTATACAACTCAATTAATTTTTTATAAAGTTTATTACATGAATCCTCTGAAGTAATTCTCAACTATTTTACACTCGATTCATTTGATAATAGAAAAAAACATACTATGGTTTGTATCTCTAACTATTGCTTAATAAGCAACATATAAATAAAATATTCTTTGGGATCGAAAACGAATGCTTCGTGTGATCTTCCTTATTCTCCATCCCATGAATTCTTCTTCTTCTTCTTCTCTTTTTTTTTTCACCATCTTTGGGTGTACACATAAAACATAACTTGCTTTCTCTAATTAATCATGCATAAATATAAGAACAGTACTTACTTCCAAGTTAGTTAAAAAGAACTTATTTCTATTCGGATACATGTCTTAGTCCCCAAAAAAAAAAACTACTCTTCGGGGCTCCTATTGCTTTAAATAATTGATCTAAAGAAAACACAAAAATGTACACTTATGTATATGATGACTTGAAGAATGTGCTGAGCAGACAAAGCTTGATGGTGGGTCTTATATTACTTTTCCTTGCACGCACGACATGTAGTTGCAAAGATGATTGTGATCACTCAAGCTTGTGATTATGACTAATCATGTTTGTGGTGGTTGTTAGTCCTGTTGTGCTTGTCAATGCCCTCGCATTAATTTAGTCGGAAAGCTTTGTTTGGTTCTTGGGTCTGATTTTTATAGGACACAAAAATCTAATCTTCTAAACCCTGTTTTTGTTCTGATTAAGTGATCTTGCATAGAAGTTTCAGAGTCTAAGTCATATCAATCAAATTTTTTTTATGACAGTTTGGAGTCACACTAAGCTTTCACTGATCATAAATCATACTGTGGTGGAAACAGTATTGCTATCATTTTGTCAAAACTGTGATAATTTTCTCTCCACAAGTTTGAACTTATCCCATTTTCTCACCTACTCCCTCTCTGTCCCAAATTAAGAGACCATTTTTGAAATTCCAACTTTTTAAGAGAAATTAATTTATTGTTTAAAAATTGTTAAAATTTTTAATAATACCCTCATTTAATTTCTAATATGTTATTTTATATATTATAATAAAGGGTAGCTTTAAAAATTTTCAAGTTAAAGTACATTGACTTTTGAAATGAGACTCTTAAATTGGGACATTTCAAAATGGAATAAAGGACTCTTAAAATGGGACGGAAAAAATATTATACATGTCTAGAGAGTAGAGGCATAATTGGAGTTCTCCTATCATGTTAAATCAATAATTACTCTAACTCATGTTTGGACAATCAGATAAAAAGACAAAATTAAATAAGATAATCATATACTATCACCCTTTTGTATAGATTATATCTTATTCAGATGAAATATAAATAGTTCACAAAACAAATTAATTAAATTCTCTTATTCTGCCGTCCAAATGAGAAAGATTAAGCTCTTACGCAATAAGATTGACAATATATATCAAGTTAACACATAAATTTCTACCAAAATATGACTAAAACTACAAGGAATACAAAATGAACCAAATCCCTTACATTTGCATGGTCTTCTCCTAAAGTCTCCATGTTATCTCACTTCATACAATTACAAAAACAAGGTATTAAAAGTTCATTATTATTATATTATTAATTTATGTTTTTATTTTTTTTGGGGAGGGAGAGTATGTATAAATTGCATTAATAAAAACAAAAGCTTGCTCCAACATACACAAAAGAAGAAACAAGACTCATCTAGCAGTACTAAAAATTCAACTTAGCTTTATCCTGATATTTTGGGATCAGTTAGATGAATTGTTATCTTGTCATTTTTTTTTTTTTCTATTTAAGGCTTATTTTTATGATTCATATGCTTGGAGGTTCTTAAATTTTTTTATACCGAATGTCAGTTACCTAACACAATTCTCCTCCTTCATCTGAACTTGGAATTAGCTATGTAATAATATGGCGCTAAGCTTAACACAAATAGAGTTAGCAGTACTAAAAATTCTTTCAGGAAATTCAAAATGCATAGTAATTTCCCAGTTTAAGTAAAGGGTTTTCTATTCCTAACCAACTAGCCACAGCAGCCTCTCATGGTGTTAACTATGTCTCATCAGACAGTCTTTTCTTTTCTTTTCTTTCATCATTTCAGAATTTCTTTCCAACCAAATTGCATAAACAGTGACAGAGAAAGCCATCTTTTGGATAGTGGCAGAAAAGGAGTTCCCATTAAGAAAAAAAGTAGTAGCAATTATTCCAAGGACATGGTTCCAACAGCTAAATGATGTGTCATGTGTACTTAATGCACACGTCGGCATGTGACACATCATCTTACTATTGAGGACAATGTGGTCTGGGACCATTCAATATTTTTCAAGATTTCATTCAAGTGCGTCCTTTGGATCATATAGAAGTTAAGAGTCTGTTGTCAAATAGAAGCGAAGAATCTGCATCTAAAAAAAAGATGGGACAGATTTCTCTTTTGAGTGTCACTAAGAAAAGGTGGGAAATTTTATTCAAATTTCCATCCATTTTGTCTTTTGTCCAAATGATATTTTGAACCTTAAGCAAGAATAGAGATTAAAACTTTCAATCAAGAACAGAAAAGTAAAGCAAAAAGAGGGAGAAGAACTTAGTAGTTGAGGCGTGTGAGAACACTGTCCTTAAGAGTGATTTCGTTCTTTAGAAGTTGAATCTTGGTATAATAGGTTGGTGGCGCTCCACCCTCCAAGATACAACAGTCGGTCCTAGCAAGCGTAAACTCGCAAGTGCTTTGGACTAAACGAACACTCATTTACAATTCTGTGGTCATTGACGGATTGAAAAGAAAGTAGCAATGAAACGAAACAATTGAAGCACTCAAATGAACAGTAGCAATGGAACGAAACAATTGAAGCATTCAAATGAACAGTGGCAGAACTTAAAATTCAATGGAGCAGTAATGAAGACGAATAGACAGTTCGCCGAAAGAACCAAAGCAAATAGTGCACAAGCACTTTGACAGAGGAACAAAATAATTGAAAGAAGAATTATGCTCTGGAAGCTCGAATATAGACACAGATTTGCTGCCCCAAACTATGGTTTGCAAATCAATATTGTATAAGACAGTTTGACAATCAAATATGGAAATCAACCTTGGCCAATCACGTATATTGTGTAGGACGGTTTGACAATCACACATATGCGAGGTGTAGGTGTAGGTGTTTCAGTGCACAAGCACTTTGACATAGGAACAAAATAATTGAAAGAAGAAAGGCCACATACGCGAGGCATTCTAAACGTTGGAGTAGATCCTAAAGAGATACTGCTTCCTCATGAATTTATCTTGAATCGGGACCTTTTGGTTCAACTTTATCCCAGTTTTGCCAGGGAGCAACCCCATTTTTTACCTTTAATTTGTCAAAATATGCAAAATTTCTTACTTTTCGTGGAGGATTAGATCCAGCAACTGGGGGCGTAGGCGTTTCAATACACAGGCACTTTGATAGAGGAACAAAATAATTGAAAGAAGAAAAGCCACATACGTGAGGTGTAGGCGTAATGCGGGTGATGCGCCCGATTAATTTGTTTCGAGACTGGGTATTTTTTTATCTTGAATTGGTCAAAATATGCAAAATTTCTTACTTTTCGTGGAGGATTAGATCTGGTAACTGGGGCATAGGCATTTCAGTGCACAAGCACTTTGACAGAGGAACAAATAATTGAAAGAAGAAAAGCCACATACACAAGATGTAGGTGCACCCAATTAATTAATTTCAAGATGGGGTAGCTCGAATTCTACTAGACTTTCTATAATCTCATCTGCATAAGAGTCACCTCATTACTCTACACAACTTTACAAAACTCAATAAGGTGTGTGCTAATATAATAAGAAAAGTCTCACTTTCTAACCGATGTGAGATACAAGTATTCTGAGGTATCATTGAAAGATTTGTTTCAAAATGCAGGGATAATAATTTCTTTCCAAGCAAATTGAATAAACAGTGACAGAGAAAGCCATCTTCTGGATAGTGACAGAAAAGGAGTTCCCATTAAGAGAAGAAATAGTCCATTGCATTGAGAGATTTTTTTGCATGAACCGGGTCACTGACCTATCATGAACTCAACCTATAATATCATGTCATTTTAATAGAATATTTTGCTTCAAGGAAACATAAAAATAGCACATTACGTACATAACATGATGTGATTGAATAGGTTTATGAACCAGGTCAGTAGACCTGGTTCATGTAAAAATTTCTCCTATTGCAGACCCTGATTCCATTCGAGGAGTGTCCTTTGGATTATAGAGAAGCTAAGAATCTGTAGCCAAATAGAAGCAGAGAATCTGCATCCAAAGAAAATGTGGAACTGAGTTTCTCTTTGAGTGTCGCAAAGAAAATGGGGAAATTTTAATTCAAATTTCCATGCATTTGTCTCTTCTCCAAAAGACTTTTGAATGTTAACCCATTAAAAGATTTGTTTCAGAGTACAGTGGGACAATTGACATATTTTAGAACTGATTAATTTATTGACCTGAATTTAAACCCCGATAAATAGTTATTCAAGTTTGGTTTGTAATCGATTCGATTAGAAACTTATTTAAAATTGACTTAAAATATAAATAAGTCAAACTTAAATACACAAACTTGTTAATGTTTATCCATTCCGAATCAAGCATGAGCACAGTGCCTCGGCACATTTACAGTCATAGGTTTAGCAAGACTGTTTACTAAATAAAATACTTGGGGTCAGTTCATTTGTCAGGAAATAACAAACCAAAATGCAGTGATATGACAAATGCGGAATACAAGTTCACGTAAAATAAGTGGTAGAAGAATTTTTAGAGTAAGTGGAAATGATATAATTGCTATTTTAAGTCAAAGTATTACATGTCCGACTTTTAACCATGACCGAAGTCACTTTTTGGTCAAATTCTACCATTTAAGCATTTAATTAGTTATTTCTACTATTTATGAAAAATTTTAGATTACCAGTTGCTTAATCTAGGAAATTCGGAAAGATATGCCTTGTCTTCCTATTTTCTTATTTAGTTTCTTATTATGACCTCAATTACAAAAAAAATCCCAATTTTAATTTTTTCAAATTTCTTAATTCTATTAGGATCAGAATAGGAGTAGTAGTTTTTTATTCAAAACGGTAGTTTCTTGACTCTATAACGATGACGTAAGAGGTCTTTATTATTTAATTTTTTATCAATAATATATCATTTTGAATTTTAGAGATTTATTTTATTATTTGGAGGAGTACTTTCCCTAGTTAATTCAATTTAAGGATTTTGACGTACTAAATTTCTTTCATATTTCCTGGTACGTCAGAAGCATTGCCCTGAGAGAAATGTTGAATGCAGCACATAAATACAATCATTTCATTATTAAACCTTAAAAGAATATATAGTTTCCATACAAAATGACTACCAGGCAGTCTCTAAAAACTGTTTAACTAGATATGAATGGAATCCATGGAGCTCCCAAATTGTTTTCCATAAAGATATTGTTTTTGCATCTTTCACATGGTTCTTAGTTGACAGCATATGTTTCTGAACTCTTTATCATGGGTCAGAGCTCATGGATATCTCATCATCTTCTTTAATAGAGTTTATCATTTCAATAACCTGATTCATACTTGGCCTGGCATCTGGAGAAGGGTTTATGCACTTCAATGCCACCTGCAACAAGTTCACCATCCTCTCTTCATTGGCACCTTCAGAAAGAAGAACCTTGTCAAACACTTCCACAGTCCATTCTTCTCTAACAACTGAGTGAACCCATTTGGCCAAATCAAACCCAGTGTTCTGGACAATCTTCCCTGTCAGTAGCTCAAGCAGAATCACTCCAAACCCATAAATGTCCACCTTGAAAGTGCTATATGCACGGCCACCAGTTGGGTCATCTTTGAGACTGTTGCTGTGGGCAAGGAATGAACAGTCTTCATTTTCAACCACCATTAAACCATACTCACTGATGCAAGGTTCCATGTCCTTGTTCAGCAAAATGTTGGAGGATTTTAGGTTGCCATGAGCAATCCCATCGTCACGAAGCACATCATGCATGAATGATAAAGCCTCTGCTATGCTAGCTGCAACACTCAGTCTGCTTCCCCAGTCAAAGGATTGGTTACTTTGATATTCTGAAAATTAATAATGATGTGTGAAAATATTTAGCTTTGATAAGTATAGCATTATTCCTTATTTTATTGTGTTTATATATGATCAAATATCCATTTTCTCCTCCACATTTTCTGCCCACTTAATGGGTGTTTGGCGGTGCGTTAACCCGGCCCAAAACTCAGTTTTGAGATCACAACGGAATTTTAGTCAAAATGATTGGTGTTTGACATTTTTTAAAATGTGATTTTGATTGTGCCACCCATCAAATTTGGTTGCAAAATGAAGTTTTGAAAACGAGAAAAAATTTTTATTTCTCTAAACAATTTTGGCTTTTCACAAACATCATTCCTAAGCTCACCCTTATACATTATTAAACATATACAATATAAAAAATAAAATAAGAAATTCACATTGCATAATTACTTTTATCAAATTTTTATCAAACACTCAAATAACAAATTAATTATGTAATAATCAATTTTTCATAATTTTATTTCCTAATAATCAATTCTTCTCCAGAATTTGAAGCCATAAACGGGCCTTTCTGAGAGTATCCAGGCCCTCCCATCAAAAGTTTCCCAACATACAGGACATGAGGCCGCAGGCCACAAACCCAGTGTAATATTTTGTGTTGAATTTTGTATTCTTGTTTCTTTTGAAACCTAGGAATCAAACTAAAACTTCAAGACCCATGGACACAGTCAAAATTTGGGAGTTCCTTTAAATTATAATTTTCTTCTTTTCTCTAACTTTGAGGCCATTTGGTGGTGTGCGACGGGAAGAAAATCGTGGGTCATACCCGTACTTTTGGTCCCGTTACAAATAACTCAGTCTCCAAAATTGTGTGCGACTCATGATTTTCTCCCCTACCCGCGTTGACAAACCGGCCCTTTCTACATAATCTAAAAAGATGACCTCTCTAAACAAGACAAATTCATCACATTCTACAATAGGAATAGTGAGGAAAAGAAATTACCATGAAGAAGCCTGAAGAGACTTCCATTCTGTTGATACCCATAAACCAAGAGCTTCTCTTGCTTTGAACAGTAATAGGCGACAATTGGCAGTACTTTTGGATGCTTAACTTGGTCTATCTTCTGCATCCTCTTCTTGAAATCTTCCCTCGAAATCCCCCAATCCTTGATCCTTTTCACAGCCAGCATCACTCCACCATCAAGTATGACCTTGTAGAGGCTGCCATGCTTTCCTCTTCCAACCAATTCCGCTGGAGCTCGAAGCAAATCCTCAAATCTCACCCCATTCACCACTGGGCTTGTAAGAACTACCAGCGAAGATGAAGGCATTCCACTTTCAACAGATGTAATTGAATACTCTGACCGGTTCCCTCGGGACTTCGACTCACTGGAAGTACCACTGCTCTTGTTGCTATCATTGTTTACTTCAACTCCCTCCTTTGCAGCATTAGTCTTCTCATCTCTGGGCTTCTTTTTCTTGATCAATATGAGGCCGATTAGCAGCACAACAATGATGCCAATAATAACAAAGCCAGAATACATAAGAAACTGATTGATTGAGGAATGTTTCTTTCTAGCTGATGGAGGTGTTGGACATATGTTTGGCAATGGTTGTCCACATAATCCAAGATTACCCAGAAAGCTGCTTGCATTGAAACGGCCATTGACATCAGGAATTGGACCACTCAGATTGTTGTTGGAGACATTGAAGTCTTGAAGGTTGGAGAAGTCGAATTTTGGTATTTCTCCACTGAGCTGATTGTTTTGAGCAAAGAAGGATAGCAAGCCTGAAATTCTGGACAGGCCAGTCAGCTCGCCGGAGAGACCATTGTTCGATATATCAAGCCTTTTCAAATTGCTTAACCGGGAGAGAGAGCCAGGAAGGTTGCCTGAGAAACCATTACCACTTAGATACAAGTGGGTCAGATATCTACAACTTGATATCTCCTTTGGTATCTCTCCAATGACTTTGTTGTCATTCAGGCTGAAGACAACAAGAGACGTTGCCACGCAGAGAGATCCAGCATCAAGAACTCCAGTGAGATTGAAGTGATCAAGAACTATCTTCCTCACTGATTTTGAATTGTTATCACACTTCACGCCCAGCCAATTGTCAGTGCAGGGGTCTGAAGTCACATTCCAACCCCAATTTGGTCCTCTTTGCACATTTCCAGGAGAAAGTTTCCCCATGAATTGGACTAGTGCCTGTCTCACTTGTTGATCTTCTGAATGCACCACCAAGAAAAGGAGAAAGAACAGAACCACCCAGATGGAGACTCGAGCCATTGTTAATGGAGAAGGTGAGAGCCTCATGAAAATGTCCCTAAAAACTTGCTTCTACTCTTTATGAAGTTGGGTTTGATTGATTGATTGGCATTGTAAAACAAGGAGAAAGTAACAATGTTGAAAGGATTGTTCAAGTGATTTTAGAGTGCCAATTGGCTGAATTTACAATGATAGTTTGTACAATGTAGATGATATTGCCAATGCACACTTAATGACTAACAAAATGTCCCAAATGAACAATTAAATATTTGGCGCCGGCTGGTGGAAATTTTCTCAACAGATCCAGTGATTTGATGGTGATGGTAATGTTATAATAAGCATGAATTGGTGAGTTTGACACAACTGGTGTTTTCTTCTGTGTCCTGGATGCTCGGTACCAACGACTGATACGCGAAACTACAATAATTCTTCTATGTCAATAATTTTTTACTTGAGCCTAGGTGATGGAACTCACCTGGCATTTGTTAACGGAATTGGATCAGTATTTTTTTTTTTTTAGTATATCGATGATGGAAGAAAATATTATACCTAGGTGTGTATTTGCTAAGTTTCGAATTTGAACTGCGTATGTAAAATAAGAGGATTTTACTATCTCAAATGGGATCCCAATCCCGGCACTGTATTTTTTTCAAAAGCACTATGTATGTTCTGACCCATTTTAAAAAAAAAAACGGTCATATCACATATGGCATGACATCATTTGAAAGGGCACACATTCACGATTATAGGCCAGTCCCATTTAAGAACTTTTTCTCACTTGCGTGTACTATAAGAAAAAATATTATACATATTATATTTTATCACTCCATTTTTTTGCACTTCCAAAGATAATGTGATGGGACTCATATATTGGTCTCATCACCTCGTGTTTAAGAGTGAAAAAAAAAAATGAAAACTCTTAGTCCAATGGTTTAAAAATAACAAGTATACAAACAGTTTGCCCGGACAAAAATTGGAGATAAAGAACCGTATTTATTGATATTTTAATTTTTTTCACTTTCCGCCTAAAAAATTGAATTTGCCTACTCAATAATTAATGAATAACAATAAAAGTCTCGTACATTAAAACTGTATTTGATAACATATGATTTAGTTGAGAAAAGTGGAATTGCGAGATACAATTTTATGTAACTAATTATTCTAATTAATTAGAATAAGATTTTATTAAGTTGAGGAACTATTTTGATGTTTAGGTTTAGTATATAATCATTGTAATTCTTTATAAGAAGGCATTTTGGCATCTTGGAAATTACTGTCATTACATAACAGAAAAGATAATGAGACTCAGACAAAAACAAAAGACAAATCACAAAGATCCTTATGAGGCCTGGTCCCTGGGAGAAGCATAAATCATAAATAATCCAAGACAAACCAAGAAGCAAAAACATGCCCTCAAGGCATGAACAATGTAATCCCACAATAATAGATTCAGACCCAAAAATGTAATATGGACTGCCCAGAGAAGTAAAATAAATAATATACAAAGAAACAAATAGTGAAATATTTCATTCACTTTAATTTATTTTTATTTTTTTTGTGGTTCAACATTCATTTTCATACCCATGATTTCTTGTCTCTTCATAGTTCATATAATTCCATGAAGGTACAACATTCATGATTTACATGCAAATACAATATAGTCATACAAGTAGGTTAAAAATATCACTTTATTCCCTCAAGGGTCTGTATGTCCTTCAATATCATGTCCTCATCAATCACTCTTTTTTTAACAAAAACAAAATAGTCGCTTGATGTGCATTGATGGTGCAATATAAAACGTGATAGGATGGACATAATTAAAGTTAATATTCATAAATGGGAACTATCGACATAAGCAAGATAGCGAAATTCATAAAATTCAAAATATTAATATTATTGATAAAATCTGAATAATAAAGACCTACTATACCGTACTTATAGAAATAGGAAAGTACTATTTTAGTTAGGAAAGCACAACTCCTAAACTAATTTTAATAAAATTAAAAAATAAATATTTTATCTAAAATAACGCATATGCATGCATATCAAATAAAACTTAAATATACATAGTCTTTTACATTGATAATGTAAAATATTTAGTTCCTATTAGGTTAAATTAAGAAGTGTGATATTTTGCGATATATCAAAATATATAAGGGTATATAATGAGAAATTTTAAATATTAAAAAAAATTGATATTTTCCTTTGTGATATATCACGATATTTTGTAATATTCTATGAAATTTTTTTCACATTCAAATATGCATTTGCAATATATTGTGAAATATTGTGACATTTTATTTTATGGATATATCTAATTTTTAAATAAATATTTTTTTACTTTTGTTTTTATGAAAAATGATTTATACATATGAATGATTTCAAATGTTTTAATTTCAAAAATAATTTGATTTACTTATATTAATATGCAAGGAACTTTGATAAATTTTGTTACATGTTTTGCGAGTTGAGTTTGGAAAAATCAAAAATTATTTGATATGATCAATTTTATCTTAGAGGGTGATTAGTAAGGAATTCTAGGTTTATCTTTTTTCAAAATTATTCTTCCCTTATTACAATTCATAACCCCACACAGACCTTATTTTAATCCTAAAATTTTGCACTATCAAGCTATAATCAACACTAAACATTTCCCCTTGCCCTTTGGCCAGTAAATTAACAGCTAAAACATTAAAATACTTCTTCCCCAATTCTAGCAACCCTTTTCCTGAATTTCTTACAACTTAACATCTTTAAAATTAAGTCAAGTTCATCCCTTTCCAAACCCTGAAGCTACAACCTTTATTCTACCATTTAAAACCTTAAACCTCAAATCTTTCCACAATCCATTGCAAAACTATCTATGAGCAATTTTATTCAAAATTTTCCAAACTTGTCCTACATCATGAGCACTTACACTATGTTTGGATAAATAAGACAAAAAAAAGAGGACAGGATAACATTAGTTATGAGAGATATGAGAGGAGAGTATAATTCATTCTTCATACTTAGATAACAAATGAGGAAAAAGAAAGTGCAATTCTCTTATCTTGCTTGAGAACAATAGAAAAAAGAAAGAAAACAAAAGAATTAGATACATTTTTTTACTATTATGTCCAGGTGTCTTTTTTATTTTTTCCTTTATAATTTGAAGGTTAAAATTTGTATTATAAAAAATTCATTAAGTTGTCGCCAAATAGAATCATAGTGTTTATATACGAGTAATATTAGATACATCAAATTAGTTTACCTCAATAATTTATCGGATGACATTATTCATTATAATTTTTTTTAAAATTTAAATAAAAAATAAAATACATATATTAATTTCAAAAATACCAATGACACATCGTCGGATAAACCAATCCGGTATACAAAAGTATTTCCCTGTACATATTGCTTCCACCAAAAAACCCTACTAGATTGAATATTTTACTAAACCAAACAAATAGAATACGAAAGTGATTGATTTCACTTTCACATTCAGTTTTTTTGAATTAATTATGAATGGAAAACATATATCACAAACAAACATGATAATATATTTACAATAACATTAAAAAATCGAGGCTAGTTCAGTTAGTCACTCATGCTTTTTCTCAAAGGGAAAGTCATGTGTACAAGTCTCGTTACGATAGATGTGAGCATTATTTTCACTCAGTCATAAGTTTGGATTGAGTAGCTTTTTAGAACTCATATTTGATAGGTTCCTTATTTGAGTTTGTGTAGAATTAGTTATGTTGGTTGATTCTTAATTCTAATATGTCCCGGTGTTTAGTTGATAAATAATTCTATTTAAGATGGAACAGACGAAAGCTATAAATCATAATCCAAGACAGAAGCACAAACAATATTTCACTCATTAAAATGATATGCCTTCATAGGAAGCCCTGGTATAAAACCCAAAATTAATCCAATCTTAATTTCTTTTTCGCATGACAATGAGGACTTGAAACCTCATACATATTCTCTAGTCTTGCTTCTAATTTGTTACTTTCAAATAGAAAAATGAATTCAATAATGGAAAGAGGTAGGAGAAGCTGCGGGAGGTGTTGGACACATGTTTGGCAATGGTTTTCCGCATAATCCAGGATTACCCAGAAAGCTGCTTGCATTGAAATGGCCATTGACATCAGGAATTGGACCACTGAGATTGTTGTTGGAGACATTGAATTCTTGAAGGTTGAGGAAAGCAAATTTTGGTATCTCCCCACTGAGCTTATTGTTCTGAGCAAGGAAGGATATCAAGCCCGAAATACTGGACAGGCCAGTCAGCTCGCCGGAGAGGCCATTGTTCGATATGTCAAGCCTTTTCAAATTGCTTAACTGGAGGAGAGAGCCAGGAAGTTTGCCTGAGAAAAGATTACCACCTAGATACAAGTGGGTTAGATATTTACAATTTGATATCTCCTCTGGTATCTGTCCATTGATATTGTTGTCATTCAGGCTTAGGACGAGAAGAGACGACACCACGCAGAGAGATCCGGCATCAAGAATTCCAGTGAGATTGAAGTGATCAAGAACAATCCTTCTCACTGATTTTAACCCGGGATCACACAGCACTCCCTGCCAATTGTCAGTGCAGGGGTCTGAAGTCAAATTCCAACCCCAATTCGCCGGTCTTTGCATAGGAGAAAGATTTTCCATGAATTGGACTAGTGCCTGCTTCACTTGTTCATCTTCTGAATGCACCACTAAGAAAAGGAGAGAGAACAGAACCACCCAGATGGAGACTCGAGCCATTGTTAATGGAGGAGCTCAGCTTTGTGAAAATGTCCCTAAAATTTGCTTCTGCTCTCTATGAAGTTGGGTTTGATTGATTGGTATTGTGCAACAAGGAGAAAGTTATAGTGTTGAAAAATTTCCTCCAAGTGATTTTAAAGTGCGAATTGGCTGAATTTACAATGATAGTTTGTACTATGTAGTTGATAACAATGAACATTTAAAAGAGTAAGACTACCTCCGAACGACTCTTCAAAAATAAGGCGGCAAATGTATCATTTGCCTACCTCATATACAAATTTGATACTTTTAATATTTTTTTATCTTTTATATTTTGTACTAAAAAGTGGCTTTTATAACTTTTTGATATAAAGATGAGAAACCTCCCATGGGGTCACATAAATTTTTAATAAAAAAGTATAATTGCCCATTAGTTAAAAGAGTAACAAAATTATTAAAATTGTGTTTGGATAGGTAGTTTTATTGCCTGTTTGATAATTTTCACATTTCAAATAGACTTTTAAGATAAATAAGTGTTTGTTTAGTGACGTAGCGGAAGCTTGTAAAGAAATAGGGCACCGCCTATCTCTTGGAGAATCGTCCGAATCCACGAACAAACGTAACACACCCGAATCCACGAGCACAGAGAATAAGATCTCGAAAATAAAATTCTTTATTATATGAAAGTTAACCTTACAATGAAAAGAAAAGCCTTTATATAGGCAACAAACCCTAATTCAACTAGGACTAGGAAAGCAATAATTAAAATAAGCAAAAAGACCAAAAAGTCCAAAAAATAGAAAAATTCTAAAAAAATAATAAATCAAAAGTCCTAAGCTTAAGTAGCAATCTGGTTAAAAATCAACTCCAAACGTCAACCGTAGCCATAATAAATCAAGCAGCACATTTTTTACCAAAAGTAGTAAAAACACACTTTTGCCGGCCAAAACGAAGGAATTCGCCCGAAAAACGGCATGCGTCATGGCAAAGCTATGACTATTGCTCAGCGCGTCGATTCCAAGTCGCCCACCAAATTTCATACAATTCCAACCATTCTGGCGCTGCACGCAGTTCCGTGCTAAGAATTAAATTCTTTTGTTGTAACCTGTTCTACATCATTTAGACTTCTCGAATAAACATGTTTAAGATTAAAATGAGCGTTTTGAAGAACTATCAATAAGTAACTTTTTTTCAAAATGTTCGTTTCCACCGTCCATTCAAACGGACACTAATTCTCTGTCCAAGTAGTAAATTTGCTGCTGCATTTGTTGTACCAATTGGAGCAAATTTTGCTAAACTAGTCCTCCAAAATTATGAGTTTCAATGCATTGGGTCCTAGAATTTTTTAATAAAAAAATACAATTGCCGGTTACTTAAAAGACCCTCACGTATCAAATTTGCTATCTGCATTTGTTTTATCGATTAGAGCAAATTTGCTAAGCTTGCCTTTCAAAATCGCGGGTTCCAATGCTTTGCCGTCTCCCATACAGATGGCCTAACAAAAAATCCCAAAGCAGCAATTAAAAATTCTGCGCCGGCAGGTAAAACTGGTCATATTTTGAAGGTTGTGTCCTTCTCAACAGATCTAGTGACTTGCTGGTGCTAGTAATGTTATAATAAGCATGGAATTGCTCAGTTTGACACAGATGGTGTTTTCTTTTCTATCATAGATGCTCTATTCCAAGGACTGATATGCTTAACTATAATAATTCAATGGCTTAAAAATGACAAGAGTAAACAGACAGTTCACTTGGATAAGAATTAGAGACAGACGACCCTATTTATTCATATTTGAGAATTTTTTCACTTGGCACTATATTTGAGAATTTTATTCATAAAGTAATAGGTTTTTTTTTTTTTTTATAAAGAATGTTTTAATCAATATTTATTTTAAAATAAAACAAGTTAAAAATGATCGAAATTGAAAAAATTAAAAAAATGACATATTCAAAAAAATCCAAAAAGAGGAAGAAAACAAACAAAAAATACACACACGGGTATATAAAGAACAATCCTTCTAAGTGAATGAGGGTCCCAAGTTCATGGTCTTGAAGGATTGCTGCACTTCCTCTACCCCTTACATTCAATTAATATTTCTATACTTGACCCTTTGGGTTTCGGCTAGATTTTGGCTAGTGCACATTGATTACCAAAGAAGTATGATTGTTGACACTATTTGGTGTTACGTATTGTTTTAAGATAAATGTTAGTGTTAATTATGAGTGTTGAACATTTGTGATTTAATTAATACGTGTATTACACGCGTACGCGTGATCGCGCGTAAAATGAGTGCATATAATGTATATGTGTCAATCAAATAATAAATATAAACACTCGCGATTGACGCTAACGCAATGTCGCCTACTAACTTTTTGGCCAAAAAATAATACAAAAAATATATATAATAATAATAATAATAATAATAATAATAATAATAATACTAAATTATTTTTAGAATATTATTACTCTTAACCAATTTTACACATAACAATTGTTGATTGGATCAATATTTTAATAAAAATATGTACGACGTATCTAAGAATTAACCAAGAAGTGTATATATATATATATAGTAGCTAGTTATGATGTCATGCACGTGACTCTTAAATAACTAATAACTATGAATATATTCATTAGTCAAAAGCAGTTAGTATCCTCAAAAATCTATTCCAAGTACACCATTTTTATTGCTTTCTTTTCATATTTCTAAGTAGAGTTTCAATGTTCGTTGTCTAAACAAAGAAATGGTAAATTTACTCACCAAAAATAAATATTTCTGTTTTACCTGAATTCACTTTGTAAATAGTTTTGCAGTTGGAGTTAGAGTTGAGAACCATTAGAAAATTTGAATAACTTGAATTTGATTTTTATGAGCATAATAAAAAAAAGGGTGACTAGAATTGATTCTGAAATGATTGAATATTTTGAATTTAATTTATACGAGTATAACAAATTAAGTGTTTGTTTGAAGTTACTAAACATATTGTATAATTGATTCTGAAATAATTGATTACTAAAAAATCAATTTGGTGTTTGAATGTATGTATATCACAATTGATTATGATGGATGGCATAAGTTATTAATGGAATATTTGGTAAAACTTGTTCAAAAGTAATTTTTAATTATAAAATGTCTTATTTGTCCTTTATTTTATTAGAGATGATTTTATATATTTTTACATGTTTTTTTAACTAAATTTTAAAAGTAAAAATTAATGAATTAATAATATATAACAAATAATTTTATATAAAATAATATTAAATATCAATTTTATTATATTATAGGTATGATATGATTAAAAAGATTTATATAATGTAAAGATTATATATAATACAAACAAAAATACTTTCAAATAAAAATAAATAAACAAAATTATATTATACTTGTACTATAATCTATATATATATATATATTATATAACTAAATCTATTATAATATAGATATTAAATATAAAAAACTATTATAATATATATACTATATTGAATGTTTATTCTTTTACTAAAACTATTATAATATATATATATATATAAGATTATTATATTACTAAAGTTATTAGATATATACTATATAGGTGGGACAGTCATGGAATAAGGTTCTGTAAACATAGACCTTTTAAGGTGGGTGGTCCGTAATTTTTTGAGACGTTTTTTGTCTTTTTGACAATTTATTCCGTTTGGTGAGGTCCATTTTTAATGAAACGGATTCAGGGTAGGATTAAATGGGACGGGACGAATTTGAGAAAAAATCAAAATCCGTCACCTGTTCGGAGCGGGGTTGG
Organism: Nyssa sinensis; assembly: GCA_008638375.1. Lineage (NCBI taxonomy): Eukaryota > Viridiplantae > Streptophyta > Magnoliopsida > Cornales > Nyssaceae > Nyssa > Nyssa sinensis. The sequence goes on from CM018036.1 coordinate 8,901,914, forward strand.
GAAAGGTCAACCCCCTCCTCACCCGTTTATATAATAATATTACTAGAATACCCCGATTGTTCTACATATTTTCAAAATACCTGGGCGAATAAATGTCAATTTTTTTTTTTGTTTTTTTAGCCCTGTAGGGTTATGATACCTCTGCTCCTCAGCGGACTGCCATCACGCACAGCGTCACTCTTCTCCCCTCATTCGTTCACTCCTCACTTCGTCGACGCCTTACGCCGTCGCGGTTGCCGCCCCACTTCACTTCACGCCGTTTCCGTTTCCGTTTCCATCTCACGCGATTCACGCCATCACCGTATCATATCTTATCTCAGGTATTAGCGCCTCTAATATCTGCTCATATCTTATTCCCCCAAAAAAATCTTACTCATCTCCATTTCTTTCATCTCTATTGTCTCTACTCATTTTGCCCTCCATTGGTTTCTGAATCTGTAATTTCTGCATGTGCAAGTCAAAATTTATGCATCAACAAATTTCAATTAAAATTTAAAATTGATGTTTCAGATGGATTTCTCTTTATGGTCCACAATTTATGTTTCAGAACATACCAAAAGGCTACTGATTTTTTTCCTTGCAACCTAATGGTTACTGTTCAGAATTTGTTGGATATATGCTTATTGCTAGACTTCTGATTAGATTGCAGAATTGCTTAAATAGCTTAACTATGCTTACTGTTGATAGTTTTTAATATCCTAGGCGGGTGGGGGTGGGGCTTGCATTCCTAGTTAGCATCAGACTTGCATTCCTCTGCCTTCAGACTCTGGTAATTCTTCATTTAATCTTGCATTTGCTTGTTTAGCTAATCTTCCCTAATTGGTGCCTTGCAAGTTGTACTAAGATGACAAGTAGCAAATCAAGTTTGTACCATAGGATCATCAGCTAGAAATTCATAACTAAAAACAGGACTCCAAAATCTCATTCTCGTAAATATAATATTTCATTACTGTACAGCTCCTAACCAAGAGGAACCTCTCCATTCCCACTATCATAATTATTGTATAGCTGGGAGGAGAGTTGTTCATATAAGATTATGTTCACATGAACAACAAAGCAAGAGAATGTTGGAATATCAACCTGTTTTCTTATTAGTGTTCTACATTGGAATATGATCTCCCCTAGTTAGCATCAGGGGAAATGAGCGCGCTGAGCTGTTCCTGGAACTAATACATTGAAGAAATATTTATAGGGAAAATGTATTGATTAGGCATATTCTAAAACTAAAAAAAGGGAACATCAGGAAGAGAGATGTTGCATTTCTTGAAAAGAAAAAAAATTTTAAACAGCTAAATGAATGGGAAAAGGTGGGAACACAAATGAACTATCCTAAATAAGTTATAATATATTCATAGGCTATGCTTATGCTTATCAAATATATAATCATCTTCAATGTAAAACTTCTTAATGATGCAAGCAGGGCAACATGATACAAAATATCAAAGGGTCTCAGAGATAGTTTCCCCACAGCAAAGGATAGACAAACAAAATTTTTGAAATACAAGAAATTGCAGTATATCAAGTTCATAGAGCTATGTCCAATAAAATGCCGCACTTGTTTATAATACTCATTTGTGTCACATAATACAAGCACTGATCTTTGTCATCTAACTTCCTTCAAACTCTTCCAAATCAGAGCTGCCTAAGGAAAAGTGTACAAAAATTGTGGACATTCAATTCAAACCCAATTCATCTTTGGAATAATATTACAAACTGAAATCGATAGCCTTATATCAAATCAGTCTTATCTTATTATGAATTAGATAATACAAATGAGAATCAAATAGGCAACAACCCAACATTACAAAAATAAACAGAAGAATCAAAGATAACAATTATAGAACCCTTTACATAGCCACAGCTCCAACATAATTGTTTCATACCTTACAAATTAACAGAATAGGATAAGGATTAAAATTTTAGTGTCGAAATTTAGTTTTGGGACCTGTAGCTGAGGGAAGATCTTAACTTTGTTTTAGTGTCCAAATTTAGTTTTGGGACCTGTAGCCGAGGGAAGATCTTAACTTTGTTTTCAAATTCCAAATTAAATAAATGGATTGAGATGTAAATCAGAAACCCAAATATATATATATATATATATATATATATATATACTAGGAAGCACGGACAGTTCAATTTGGGCGGCGTATCCGTGTCCAACACATCTGGAACACGGACACGCGTCGGACACGTGTCCGAATACCTATGAATAATTTTTTTTTTTTTGTAGGACACGCGTGGGAAAGTTCAGACACGCGGGGGTTCAATTTGTAATTTGAAAAAAAAAAGGGGTCTCTTTTAATATTCTTAAAAACTAGCGGGGTCAGTTTGTAATTTAACAAACTTAGTTTTATATGCTTTAGAGCAACTCCAAAGGGGAGTGCCATCTGGGGTGCCAACTCCATAATTGCCGAAATGGCACCCCAGATTCAAAAATTTTCACTCCAACGGGAGTGGCATCCAGGATTGCAAAATGCCATTCCTGTTTTTGGGGTGGCATGTTTACAAACGCAGGAGAGAGAAAAAGGAGAGGTGCCATCCGAACGGTTGAGCCATTTCCATTTCTACTGTTCAATGGCTACCATTCCAACGGCTATATTTTAAAAAAAAATCTTGTAAATACAAAGATTTTCATACAAGATTTCAGAGATTTTTTGAAAAAAAAAACTTACAAAAGCTCAGATGGCAGATCTAGAAGAGTTTCGCCGTGCTACCAGCGGTGGAAGAGTGAGCTTGCGGCAGCGGCGCAGAGAGAGGGGAAAGGGAAGGGGAAGGAGGTGCAGGAAAAAAACACCAGAAGGGGAGAGGCGCAAGGGATGGGGATGGGGAACGGGAGGGAGCCAAGGGGGGAACGGGAAAGAAATGAGGGAAGGGAAAAGATTACGGGGAACGGGAAAGAAATGAGGGAAGAGAAAGAAACCTTTCTATATATATAAAATAATTTTTTTTATTTTACTTGAAATTGAAACTAATTTTTTAAATTAAATTAATTTTTATAATTTAAATTAAATTTTTAAATTTTAGTTTATTTATTTATTTATTTATTATTTTTTTGTTAATTTAGGGTGATTTTATTTATTTAACTAATTTTTATAATTAAATAATTTTTTTTATTTTAGTTAATTATTATTTAGAATTTAAATTAATTTTTTAATTAATTTAATTTGAATTTTTTAATTTGATTTAATTTTTAATTATTTTTTTAATTAAGGGTGATTTTATTTATTTTTTAAAATTTGAATTTAAAATTTAAAATTTTGAATCTAAAAATATATTTATTAAATTGTATTGTTATAAAAATTATACTTATTAAAATATAATTATTAAGTTTAAATATATTTTTTAATAAAAATATTAAAATGACACTTCTATTTTGACACTTATTATCAGAACAGATTTATAATTTAGAGTGTCATAACACTCTTTAAGATTGCAAATGAATAATTTCACACACCAAAATGGCAACTGCTTTGGAGTTGCTCTTAGCTAAAACAAACGTCGGGCATTTCTGAAAATCTGAGAGAAGAAGAGAGAAGAGAACAGAAGAGAGAAAAGCCCTAGCCTCCGTCGCTCGCCACCGCTCGCCCGTCACTCGCCGCCGTTGCAGTCCGCCGTCGTCGTCGAAGTCTCCGGTACGTATAGTCTCTAACTTCTGCCTCTTCTTACGATCGAAGTCTCTGGTCTGTATAATTTCTTCTCCTCTTCTTACGATCGGCAGTCCATCGTTTTCATTGTAGTCCATCGGCAGTCCGTCGTTGTCATTGTAGTCCATCGGCAGTCCATCGAAGTCGCCGGTCTGATTATACGGCAGTCCATCGTTGTCGAAGTCACCAACCCAGGTACGTACAACTCTATTCTCTAACTTCCGCCCCTATTTTTTCTGTATAATTTCTTCTCTTCTCTCTCTCTCTCTCTCTCTCTCTATATATATATATATAATTTTTGTCGATTTCTGTATTATTTCTCCCCCTTGGCAGTCCGTCGTTGTCAATTTCTGTATAATTTTTTCTGTATAATTTTTCAATTTTTTTCTAGTCTGCTTTACTATATCGATGTTTCAGTGAGTTTATCTTCTTCTTTTTTTTTTCTGTATAATTTCTTCTCCTCTCTCTCTCTCTCTCTCTCTCTATATATATATATATATATATAATTTTTGTCAATTTCTGGATAATTTTTTCCCCCTTGGCAGTCCATCGTTTTCGATTTCTGTATAATTTTTTTTGTTTCATTTTTCAATTTTTTTCTCTTTTGCTTTACCATATATTTTTTCTCGATGTTTCAGTAACATATCTAATCTCTCTTCTTTCTTCCATCTATTTGAAGCTTGTTGATTCACTGCAAGTCTTGACTGAAATTCTTGGCATTCTTGGCCAACTGGAACTCGAAGCCTATTGATTTCCTGAATTCCTGTGAGTGTCCTTCCTTCCTACTTTGCTGATTTTCTGCAAAAAAAAATATATAAATTGTAAATTTGTTGATTCACTGAAGCTTTGTTTTGTATTGAACTTGAAAGTTCTATTCCTCTAGCAATTAGTAAACTTTGGATAATTGATCATTCTTACTTGCTATGATTTTGTAATTTGTAAATTGAAATTTTGTTGAAATATTTGGTACTTTACTTTTAAATTTATCACTTTATGGCACTTGATATTGGATATTTGGAATTGTGTTTCTTGTGTAAATGTTGAAATTTTGTTTTTTTATGCATAATTTGATTGATATGAAAATAAAAATTGATTATATTATTATATAAATAAAAATAAAATATATTTTATTCAACGTGTCTCCTACGTGTCCGTGTCCTACTTTTTGGAAAATTGCGTGTCAGCGTGTCCGTGTCGTGTCGTGTCGTGTCCGTGTCCATGCTTCTTAGTGTGTATATATATATATATATATATATATATATTGAACGAATAAATTCACCAATCAAGTAACAAAGTAAATGTGAAACAGAGTGATGGAGTCTCTATACAAAAACAGACAGAGTGGCAAACAAAAAAGAGATGGAAAATGGATAAATACCTAGAGAGATTGGAGACACTTTGTTGCTTCCAAAAGACTATGAATGGTGGTGGTGATTGTTGCTCTAACAGTCTACAGCAGTTGCGATGAGGGATACAACTTGTTGCTGTTATAGTTGATGCTAATCTGTTGGAATATGGCGGTGCAAATGTGGCAAGACAGAACCCCATAGTGGCAAAAATAGGGTAAAGACCCTGTATTGGCGGTGCTGCCTTTTTCTTCTAACCCAAATGGTGTGCAGCCGAGGGTGGTCACTTAAGCAAGCAGGTGAAGGGGGAGGGAACCAGCACAAGCAGACACGACAACCAAATGCTCATATTTATTATAAGCAATAGATATAAAGCTACAAATTGAGTTATGAAGCGCATACACTCTTTTTGGCTCATTTGTCTCATGTATTAGTGTCGGACACATCTAGGACACAAACATGTTCGAACACGTTAAAAAAGAGTGTCCAATTTTATTTTATTTTATTATGAATTTTGGACATGTTACGGACATGTTTTTAAAACATCTTATGTATTTTCCCCCCTTCTTTTTCTCCTTTTTTTTTGGGGGATATATATGTGTATTATGTAACAGTTAGCAAATTTGTTTTGAAACTTGAATCATAAATTTGATGACTAAATAAAGAAATTTTTGAATTTTTATCTAATAAAAAAAAGGTGTCCAATTTTATTTTATTTTTTCTTGAATTTTGAACATGACACATTTTTAACACGTCTTATGTATTTTTTCCTTCTTTTTCTCCACTTTTTTTGGGAATATATATATATATGTGTGTGTGTGTGTGTGTGTTATGTAGTAGTTAGCAAATTTGTTTTGAAACTTGGATCATAGATTTGATGACTAAATAAAGAAGTTTTTGAATTTTTATCTAACGGCTTTGTTATTTTGATAGTTGTGATTTGTTTGTTTTTATGCTAATTTTGATTGAAATAATAATTGGTTTTTATATTTGGTCATAAAAAATATAATTTATATATATTCAATGTGTCATAAAATAGCCGTGTCCTACTTTTTTAAGAAATGTTATGTCTGTGTATCTATGTTGTGTTATATCCATGTCTCGTGTATGTGCTTCTTAGAATTTGATTAAGGTCTTAGGTGGTAGAAAATCTCCTCAAGTTCATTTATAATAAGACCTTTTGCATGAGATTTTTAACTTCATTATTTGTATTGTTGTTTTATTTTGGTGTTGATATTTGTGTTGAATGCTTTACCGATGAATAAGTTTTCTCCAATTGATTTTTTTCTAAATTTCTTAACTTGCTCTATTATTGCAGCAATCTGTTCACTATCATGTTTTTGACAAGAGTTTTGGGGAGGACACTCTTTGCCGCGGCCAAGTCAGAAACTTCTGCTGCGGCAGCTGCTGCTGCTTCTACTACCAGGACTGGACACAACCCTCTTGAGGAGTTTTTTGAGGCAGATAGAAGTCCAGATGAGGAAAAACCCGTTGTCTATGGTACAAAACTTTCCTTCACTGATTTTGGATGCTATTGTTTTATCCTCTAACCAAAACATTTGTTGTTACCTTCATTATTTTTTGGATTTGAATTAATAATTTATTTTATTTTGGTGTTTGTCCTTTTTAATAATTTCTCTTTCTTAGGGTTTGTATATAAAAAGGATGTTGTAATTGAAAACTCAATTTTTAGATGAATGAAAATTTACTTAGATATTGGTGTGGATTCCAATATCCTCTTCCTAGGTGTGTGGATGCCTAGGGTTTTCATTTCCCTTAAGTGTGGATTCTTAGGGTTGTCCTGCATCATATTACTTCCGAAAACCAAAACAATGAGTGAATATATTGTAGAATAATGCTCATGAGTGGCTGAAACTATGAAAGTTATGCCCTGGTTTAAAATTCCAAAATATTATAACCAAACTTTATGTTATCAATCATAAAGAGATTCATCCGGAATAGGAAAAGAAAATTTTAAAGTTTCTAAATCTCACACAGAAACCACATGGAATCATCTCCAAAATATCATTCAATCACCAAATTTGGAAATCAGAAAATGGCAGTATAAAAACTGCTCATACTTTTTAGAAGAATAATGGAAGGTGAAAACAGAAAATTTACATGCTAGATATTGGTTGCCATTGAATTAATATCCATCTTTGTGGTGTGCTAAGCCTTCAGAGAAACAGGTGGAGCTTTTCAGAGAAATCTGGGACACAAACTTGAAGGAGTTCAACCTTATCTGAGATTTCTGTAGCATAGCATTTAGATTCAATGTGATTTACTCAAAATGCCTCTCACATTTGTGAAAATATATGCCATCCCGACGAAATATCGTTAATACCATCGATAGAAATGACTGAAAATGTTACAGTTATGTATCATATAAAAGAGATTTGAAAATAGGACCTTTTTTGGGTAGGTAGGACCTGAAAACTTTATGTTAAGAGTGCCTCAAGTTTTATCTTTGTGGAAGTTTTGGCCATTTTGATCTTTCAATCCGATTTGATAGTTTTTTTGCTGCACAAATGGAATTTTTTTCTCACTTCTCTTCAAGTATTGAACAAGACTGGTGCCATTACCTTTTTTTTTTTTTTTAACAATTCTCTTTTTGAGATTCTTATGGAAGTTCTTTGTAGCTTTAGGGAAGAAGTCATTTTTTTTCTCTTCCCTAGTTGTTTTGAAATATCCAAGAACTGATGTTTGATCCTAAAGGACGTAAAGTGTTTATCCCCATGTGATGGTGCTTCTGACGTTGGAGGTTCTTTTCAAGGGTTTCAATTAAGATAGGTTTCTTTGTTATAACATTCATCAAAGCTGCATGAAAACTTTAGCATTGATTAAATGTTTTTTTGCTTATCACACTGATAGTGGTAATCTTTGATTGATCAGTTCCATCAATGTATATATTCATTTTCACGTCTCCTTAATTTTTTTATTCTCCTGTCTTTTCTTTTCTCTATCTTGATAAAACAGTGTATAATCAGGTGATATCTAAAATCAATGATGTTTTTTTTTTATAAGTAAAAGTAATTTTATTAAAAGAGTGCCTGAAGGGGGGCGAAACCATATATACAATGGAGAGGCTACAACAAAACAGGTCTTAAGCTCCCAAAAAATCAACCAAAGAGCCTACACTAGAAGGATAGGCCTCTTTGGCCCAAAAATGTAATAAACACAAAAAATGATATCTAATAATAGGAGGCATCTCAATCCCTTTGAAAATCCTACTATTTCTTTCCTTCCAAATGATCCCCGCCAAGTAAATAGGAGCCATCTTCCACACCTTTCGCACCTCCTTAGGCATGCGGATAACCGTCCATCCAAGGAGAGCATCCCACAATGTAACTGGAAGAATCCAAGAATAACCAAAGATTGAGAAAATAAGATTCCAGCAACTCCTAGCCACTTCACAATGAATAAGGAGGTGATTGACCATCTCCTCCTCATTCTTACACATGCTACATTTATTGGCCATTCAAAAACCCCTTTTTTGAAGATTATCCACCGTTGAAATTCCATTCCAAGTAGCTTCCCAAGCAAAGAAGGTAGCTCTAGTTGGAACATGGGACTTCCATATCAATCTCCATGGGAATGGCTCCTTTTGATCCTTAAGCAGCACCTTATAATAAGATTTAACGGAGATTTTCTTTGCATGACCAACCCTCCAAATAATGGCATCCTCTTTGTCCATATCAACACAAATCCTGTGCAAAGATTCCATCAACTGTGTAGCCTCATAAATTTCCCAATCAAAAAGTTTCTTTGAAACTTAGGATTCCAAACCATCTGCCCAGGATAAAAAAAATCAGCCACCCAAGTTGTCTTATTAGAAGACAAACTGTACAATATTGGAAAACTCCTCTTTTAATGCCTTTTCGCCACACCATATGTCCGACCAAAAACTTATTCCGGTGCCCTTTCCTACCTCAAAACAGATTTGCTTTAGAAAATCCACAGCCCCCTTCTGAATCAACTTCCATACACCACACCACACCACAATGCATTCGGCCCTTCCTTTGAAAGCCACCCTCCTTCTATGCTCCCAAGTTTTGTGGCTATTATTGAACTCCATAAAGATGTCCCTTCTACCCCAGATCTCCATAACCTCTTCCCTAAGTGGGCTTTGTTAAAGGTCCCAAGGCATTTGACTCCCCAGCCCCCCCATAGGAATTGTCGCCTTAACTTACCCCTCGAATGTTAGGCCATATATGTATCTTAGGTTGGTGTTTGATAAAATTGAGTACTATTTTTTAGTAGTTTTGACATTACAGACTATATATTTCTCATTTTGGTCTTTAATGTCATTGTATTCTTTCATAGTATTATTATTTGCATCATCGTACCGAGGTTGTTTTCATTTTAGATTTTTTTCTCTATAAGCAAATATGTAAATTATGGTTGGTTTCATTATATTGTTAATGGTGACATTTGCTTTGCTCAAGGGTTTTGGAATTATTAGTATTGTTGTTGCGGAACTCTATTTGCACTTTGTGATATATTTATTGAGTATTATGAGGATGTCCCCCCCACCCCCTGCCCCACCGTGTGGGGCGGCTACTTCTCTAAAATTGAGGTGAGATGCTTCTTCTTCAATTGAATGATTTCTATAACAGTACTATCATGATGCTTTTTTTTTTCTTTTTCTATTCTTCTTCTTCAAACACTCTTTTGCATTAACTAGATGCTTTCTTCTCTATTCATTGCATTAGCTAAGATGTTTTCTTCTCTATACAAGTGATTCCTAAAAACCCTACTAGTATGATGCTAACACCATCCTTCTCATATCCTTTTCATGTTGATAGTGTGATGTTTTTCTTTTTTCTTTTTTCTCTCTTTTTTTTTTCTTTCTGAAAAGTAGTTTTGTTGTTTTCTATTATTCCTGAAATATGTTTTAATAAACTATAGTTATATTCCAGCTCTGAATTCACTTATTGGTCTTTTTTGTTTTTTGTTTTTTGTTTTGAGAAGTTAATTCACTTATTGATCTTATGCACAATCTAATCCCTAAACCCTAGTTTCCCTTTTTTCCAGGCTCCTTCCCTTCAATTAGAGTTAATTGTACCTCTTGTTGTTTTGCTAAACTTGTGATCCAAATTGGTTCATTATGTAGATGCTATTTGGTTTCAATGTTTTAGATTTTGATTTGGAAATGTATTTTGATGACTTGGAATGATGCTTCTCAGGAATTTTGCTTGTTTGTTTTAGACTTTGCCTTTTGGCAACCTGGCAATGGCCTAGGAGTAAAATGCTTAGATACCATTCTGTAGCTGATCCTGTATAGTTGGAATTTGGATTCATTGGTATTTTTATGTCTTACAGGTTTTAAACCCGAATCTTTCCCATCTATGGGATCTGAGTAGATGGTATTAAGGTTCTATGTGGAGTGAAGTTTGAGTTGGGATCTATGGGCCCCTAACATAGCAGATTATGAAAAACCAGTTAAAATCAATTGGCTAGAAATTTCCAACTGACTTTATTTCAGGCTAGTATGTCAGTTACATTCACTGGTTCATTAGGCCTAGAACCAAAGTTGCATAATTTGAGCCTTTTCTTAGTGTTTTGCCTGTTATGTTTTTCTTTTACAGTGCTAGAAATTAAAAATATGTTTGCAGTTTGCACATACCCAGGATGTCATCTAGCGCAATCACTTATATGGGTTTTGTTACAGTGTAACAAGTATAGAACTTTGAGTTATTTGATACTATGAGACAGGACTGCTGTCAAGTTATTAACTCTGAAATATAGTGTTGTCTATAACAGATTACTGATCATTTAAAATTTTGTTATTATTATTTTTTCCTTCCCCCTCACAAATTGTACCCAATAGTGCAGTAATTGAGGGTCAAATGGGACACAAATATGTGATTTCATTTCATGTGGCAGAATACTTGTCTTGTGCTTTCAAAACCTTTTCAACATATTTGCTTTCCTTCAAAGATTTCTCTGTTTCCACTAGTAGTTCTAGAAAATCCTTTTTATTCTTAAAGGCTTTCTTTTCAGGTCGAAGTTGGAAGGCTTCCGAGTTGCGCCTCAAGTCCTGGGATGATCTTAACAAGCTGTGGTATGTCCTTTTGAAAGAAAAAAATATGTTGATGACTCAACGCCAGATGCTTCATGCACAGAACCTACGGTTTCCTAATCCAGAGCGTATCCCCAAGGTATAACTAAGCTTCTTCGGTTATGTTTTGCGAGTCTGCTACTGTATTTTATTCTTGTTACTCTCCAGCTCCTTAAAGGTTAGTTTCAATATCACAGTTCTGGATCAATTGAATGAGGTAGCCATTTTCCTTCCAACACTGTGCATTGCTAAATCACAAGTATTGGTGGTCTGGATTAACATTAATATTTTTGTGATCTTTATTGCAATTTATGCAAACCTATGAAGCAACTAAATTACTTGAAGTAATTCTCGGGCCTCTTGATTTTGGTGGAAGAAGATGACCCACTACATATCCTATTATTTGACCTCTATTCCTTTGCCTAACCACTTGCTTTGAAGTCCCCTTATCAGCTGGTGTTTTGAGTCATTGCAGTAGAACCATTAATCATACGCAAATATGGCATATACAACGGCACATCACCATTGTTGTCCACATCCTTATTGTCGATATCCTCCACAGCATCACAAGATGCCTTGATGAACTCTCTAGTGACCTTATTTTCCTAAATAATATACACCAAGATTCATAAAAAGGGAATGGCTTGTTCCTCAGTCTTTTTGCATCTGGATCTTTCTACAATGAAGCAGATAAATAAATATAGACAACACACATAGCAACCAACCTATCTATGAGAACATTATGTTATTTTGAGAACATCAACTTAAGGTATGCCTTCCACATGTCATCAATTTCCACATTGATGATGGTCTTGTCTGTTTCATTGAATCGAAGCCCACTTGTCTTTATTCACTGTTGTAATGGTGGTGTTGTAGTGCCTCTTCCAAATTTTAATTTTCGAGCCAATATGAGGGTTGGCGTTCAAGTCAATGCTTGGGAACGGCTATCACACTTCCACCCATCATCATATATGTCTTCGAATGCAGCAAATCAAATCTTTCTCATCTCTCTTAGATTACACCTTGCGACGTTTTGTCTATTTGGATTTCTTTCAGCTCCTTGTAGATCCACCATCCATTCTTAAATTTACATGACTTTTTTTCTGCAAATCATCAATGCTTCCATCCTGTATCCAAATAAGACATGAATCATATTGACAGCATATGCCTCAAGGTAGTTCTAAAGGTCTCATTATCATGCTTCCACCCATCAGCATATATGTCTTTGAATGCAGCAATCAAAACTTTCTCATCTCTTTTGGACCCCACTTTGCGATGTTTTATCGATTTGGATTTCTTTCAGCTGCTTGTAGATCTACCATCGGTTCTTAAATTTGCATGACTTTTCTGCACATCATCATTGGTTCCATCCAATATCCCAATAATGTGAATCTTATTGACAGCATATTTTGACAGTATATGAATCACCACAAGCCCGCATGCGAATCAGCACGAGTGTTTCAACCTAAGAACACATATAAGATTGAATCACTAGACAAACACTAGGGAAATGTGCAGTTTGTCTATATTAATGTTCAATCTCTGTTATTTGATATTTCCCAACTCAAACCTGTGAATCATTTTGACAGCATATGATTCATTTTGAAAGCAATAATAACAGTAGTTGTGCTACTAAGAATAGCAAAAAATGCAAATAAACCTATGAAACCAACATCTGTTGCATGCATATGCAAATCAAACATATGAAATCAACTTCTTTTGCATGCATCTGCAAGCAAAAGAATCACAACATTCAATTGAGGTGCAGCTGTGCTAACAACAGTAGTAAAGAATGCAAGAAGAAACCACAAAATTCATACGCAAAAACAATTTCTCATCTTCTGTTTGCCGATGACACATGGAGCGCGTCTCATTTTTTAGGCATTTATAGTGGATTTTATCTATAAAAGAGCCATTTTTTTTAATTTAATGCAACTAAAGATTTTCCTCCTGCTGTATTCGTGATATTTCTTTTGGTAACTGTCCATTGGGACTTACCTACCAAAAAATGCCCTGTTTATATTCCTTTCTTCCATTTTTTCCTAGTAGTTAGTCATCCATTGGACATTGATGAGTTGCTTATTGATTTGAGAATGTGCTACGATGATAGACATTTGATCCATTATCTTTGTCTCATTCTTTAGTCATGAAAGCTTTGCATTGTGGCACATGGGCTTTGAACCTTGAACGGACACTTGTGAAAAACCTTGTCTTCAACATTTAGTTTTTCAAAGTATGATATGATTATTGTAGGCCCACAGTAGTCAGGGCTGCTCTTTTGTGTTCAAGGCATCAAACTCTTGTGGTTCAACATTCAAATTAGGTGTCCGCTTGTCTTATTTTAACAATCTCCTTCTAGATGGGGTAAATGCCATTGACGTGCCTGCCATTACCAACCTTATGTTTTCTTTCAAATCATGCTTACCTTGCATAAATAAGCAGCTGCCTTTGGCCCTACCACCAGTTTTACAAGTTCCCTGTGGGGAATTTATTTATTTTTTGGTCTGACATTTGGAAAACCAAAGATATGTATGTTTTTCCCTGATGTTTGTTTTGGGGGACACAAATTATATTGATATGCAGCATTTATGCGGTTTATTCAATCAAGCATATATAATTGAGACAACATTTAAAGAGATGAACTCTAAAGTACTGATGTCAAAATGTTCCCCTTAAGCTGTTAAAAATGTGAGACAGAAGTCTTGAGGCTTTTTTTAAAGAGCTAGCGTCTTCATTTACGTTGTGCCTTTTAACCACAAGATCTGACAAGGCAGTAAGAAATTGAACTCGAACAACTTCTTTCATTTTGCTTAGTATTCACTTGGGTAAGACAATTTTAGGTAGTTGTTGAATGTTGGCTAGTTCCTATATTTGTCTTTTTTTCCCCTCATTGAGGGGAGTCAGTTGGCTATATGACACCCGAAATTAAACTGATCCAAATAGCTTGTCCTTTCTTCTTTAATCTGCAAAACTATATGTTTGTGATGATGCCATTTTTAGTTTTCCAGGAACATGCAATAAAAGTAGTAAGGGCATTTGAAATTTTTTATTAAGTTGTGGTGGAAGTTGTTTTGTTTGAAGCCCAAATTTTATTTTTTTCCATCTTCTGGCAACGTAATAATCCGAATTTGGTTTGTGGTTGATGATAAATGAAATTCAGGTAAGAAAGTCAATGTGCCGAATCAAGCATGTACTTACTGAGAGGGCTATTGAAGATCCAGATCCAAGAAGGTCTTCTGAGATGAAGAGGATGATAAATGCTTTATGATGACTTCCAACTAGCTTCTCAGTTCCATTTGCACTTGACCAGGGTTGTAGGTTGATTGTGATGACTCCTCATTTTTCTTCTTCCATGGGTGTTAGATTTAGGGTTTGAGCACATAATTTTGCTTATATGGATGGACAAATTGCAGGCAGTGAATTTTAGATTTGAGCCATTTATATCAGGGAGATCAGTAATCTAAGCAATTATGTTTGTTTAAACATTGATACAGATTGTCATGCTTCTGGTGCCCATCTATGGTTCCTAGTGCTGGAAATAACAAAAATGTTTTAATCCATGTCCTATTTGCATAAAATTTATGAAACATGCGGATAAGTTCAATCATGCAATTTTTGGGACATGTTAAAGCATACATTACAAATATTTATCGCATGCATGCACGTTTATCACACGTCATGAAACATGAACTATAGATATAAATCGTATTGCAATCCAAGATCCTTCTCTCTCTCTCTCTCTCTCGTTGCTGCCCGGTTGAAGATGGATATTATTAATAATGCAATAAGTTAATAACAATGCACTTCAATGGGAAAGGGTGGAATTTTTTACCTGACCGTTGCAGTTTCTTTGCCATTTAACATGACTCATGCACGTTTTCATTTATTTACATAGGTCATGCATGTTTTTATTTATTTACTAAATTTATGTACTTTTTAAAATTGTATTTTCAAAATACAATTTCAATGCAAAATTTTTAACAGAATTGCATCTTAAAAATGTAACTTTGAACGTGCTTCTTCATGATGCAAGTTTAATTAGCGCAACACCGTAATTAACATTGAAGTTGCATCTTCATTAAACTCTTATTTTAAAGATGTGAGTTTGAAATCGCAACGACTTTGAACTTGTATCTTGAAGATGTGAGCTTATCAAACCACAAGCACACTAGATTTGTTGTTGCACTTGTTTGCAAAACTACCCTTCCAGGTATTTTTTTTATGCAATCACCTCACGCAACTTTATTTATGCGTGTAGGTGTCGTCGGTTCTCGCCTGGAGTCGTCAAATGCTATTTTTTACATTTTTGCCCCCCAAATCGTAGGAATCAACAAATTCAAAGTTTAAGTTAGTTAAGCCCATTTTAACTTAAAAACTACCCTTCTGGGTTTTTTTTTTTCTTTCATGTGATCACTTCACGTAACTTTATTTATGTGTGTAGGTATCGTTGGTCCTCGCCTGGAGTCGTCAAATGCTATTTTTGACATTTTTCCCTCCCAAACTATAGGAATTAACAAATTCAAAGTTTAAGTTAGTGCGACCCCCTTTAACTTGAAAATTACCCATTCAAGTATTTTATTTTTCATGTGATCACCTCATGCAACTTTATTTATGTGTAAGTGTCATCGGTCCTCACCCGGAGTCGTCAAATGCTATTTTTTTACATTGTTGCCCCCCAAACCCTAGGAATCAACAAATTCAAAGTTTAAGTTAGTTTGACCCCCTTTAATTTAAAAACTATCGTTTCGGGTATTTTTTTTCATGCGATCACCTCACGCAACTTTATTTATGCATTTAGGTGTCGTCGGTCCTCGCTTGAAGTGGTCAAATGCTATTTTTTACATTTTTGCCCCCCAAACCCTAGGAATCAACAAATTCAAAGTTTAAGTTAGTTTGGCCCCCTTTAACATGAGAACTACCCTTCCGGGTATTTTTGTTCATGCAATCATCTCACGCAACTTTATTTAAGCATGTAGGTGTCATCAGTCCTCACCCGGAGTCGTCAAATGCTATGTTTTACATTTTTACCCCCCAGACCCTAGGAATCAACAAATTCAAAGTTTAAATTATGATGTGACCAACATTTCTTATATAATAAAAATTGTATTATACATGTGTTTGAATTACAGATTCAAAAAAGCCTCACATGTGAGCCTTGTACCAAAAAAAAAAAAGAAAATAAGTGCCGCATGGTAGTATCTTTCTGGATAGGTCGTCCCTCCTGCTGTGTAATTTGTGTTGGATCAACTTCAATGTTTATGGATTGACGGCCTCTAGCACGTCCCCTGGCCCGCTAGTATACTCTGACTAGTGACTCCACATGTATAACCCCTTCCACAGGCTCCTTATCTGGGACATGATGTCCTGAATGACCATAAGAAACATGTGGTGTTGGTAATGGTGACGATGAAAGTGTAGATAGAGATGGCTAATGTAAAGGAATGGTATGCAATGACAAGGTACACATCAGAGATAAGATCGAGTCAAACAGTTGCATAGATGACATGGAGGCTTCAGTGGCATGTGGTAAGGCTAGTCAAGGAGGAATAAAATCTCATGACTAACTCTGACGCTGAGGTTGAGGCTAATCGGGTTGTGGCTGATCGGGTTGAGGCTCGGGCTGCGGCTCATGCTCATGTAAACGCCGCTGCTCATATACAGCCTCTAAACAAGTGGAAGACATCCCCCAAATCTGTCGTATGGTGTCTATAAGCATCAACTCTCGCGAGGATATAGCCTCTAGAGCACCTTGCTCGATGTGGAGCGAAAGCTGGTGGATACGTGTCACAATATCCTCTTGTGAGAAAGTGAAAGAAATAGTATGTCAATGAATCCTCAATGCCCAAAAATTTAATAAACTAAATAGACATCAATTGAGAGCATACCAACAACTCTCTTATGCTGCCCACCAACTGGAGGCCAAGTGGTGGTATCTAAACGGGAGGACCGATGAGTTTACGAGTAATAGTGTTATACCATCGCAAATAGGGGTCACTCGCATCCATCTTGCCAGTGCTCTAAGCTTCGGTGATGATGTAGTTGCAACGCTGACTCCAAATCTCAATGTAATCCTGGTGATGGGTCTCCCAATCATACCCCTACCTTCCACGCCTATCAGTAGAATGCAACAACTGACTAGTATCACATGTGAGTGGTACCGGTTGTAGTAGACCAAACTGGCACCGTACACGATTTAGAAGATGCCACTCAACCACTGAGAAGTATATGAGTGGCACTTGGGCAAGCCATATCTCACAACCTTGGAGGCAATAGTCTAGCAAGTCAGCGAAAACATCTATCGTATACGGCTCCCAAATCATCTGGACAACAAAATAATAGGTAGTTAGTTTAGTTTTACATGAATATATTAAAATAGGTTGATTCAGTAATTACAAACATACCTGTTCCTCCCACATCTGGTCCAACTGGTCCTTGTAGTGTCGTAAGGACATGGGAGAGGGTGACCCCTTGGGATAGTCGAACGTCCCACCTATGCCAAACAAAATATTAAAATGTTAACATTATGCAATAAATAAATATCAAAAATTATAATAGACACAATTATACCAACACCCTAATGGACCAGCTGGTAACGCTCCTTCTGCTGGTGGCTGAGGATTGATGGCTTACTGCTGCGGCCGAATATGTACAAGTCTCTCCCATGCCCATAACTAGATAGATTAAAACAAATGTTATGTTATTGGAAATGTAATTGTAAATGTATTATAGACCATCTATATAAAATGTAGTAATCATACATGTACTAAAAGTAGTATACCTAAGATCTCTACTGCCTCAATATACGTGGCAATACAGAGCTCACGGTATAGGCATGCCAATGCTGCACTACCCTAGCTAAGTGTGCCGGCTGTATCAAAATCTCTAAGTAATGGCAAGAAGAATAGTTTCACCTTGTTGCATGACTTGTCATGAAAAATGCACCCGCCCAATTGTACCATGATATATGTCCTAGCGTAGGTATGAACCATGTCGTTTGGGGCATCAGCAGGTAAGGGTTGTGCTAAACGTTATGTCAAGGTAGTAACTCTTAGTGTGGACCCGTCAAATGCATCTACCGGTAGGGTGAAGGCTAGTAACTCGTGGCATAGATCCTGTCACTACTAAGTAGTCCGAACAGTATCCTGTCGTATCACAACATCTCCATCAATAGGCAACCCCAGCAAAATGGCAATGTCCTGTAGTGTAGTTGTAGCCTGACCCACCGCTAAATGAAATGTATGCGTCTCCTCGTGCCAACGCTCCACCAGTGCTCTAATGAGATGTCAGTCAAGTTGCATGAATCTTAATCTGTATACTCCATAAAAACCCGCCTTAATCAAGTACCCAAGCACTGTATCGTCTTTTGTATTAGATGCAGAAGCAGTTGCACAAGTTGCCACGGAATTCATTAAATGAAGGCTCACCTAATAACCTAGGGAAAGAGGGAGATTAATGTTCAAATTTCCACATCCCAAACTGTTCAATTTTTTTCTTCTATCTTTTTAGTTTAATTTCTCAAATTTCAAATAAGTTATCAATATATATTTTTTTCCTCCTCCTTGATTACGACATAAGATAGGGCCATATTTGGGTATGTACATAATTTTTTCAATACATGTTTAAATTTATGGCCTATGTTTTCAAAAATACTTAAATCATCCAGTTTGGTGAATTTTCAAGATAAGGTTTTTCCTCTCGAATTTGGCCTTAATTCTATTTGAGGAACATTATTCAACAATATTTAGATGTTCTTAGTTATTGTCTAAAAATTGGATGATAAGACAAATATAATCTTAATCACAACATAAAGAATGCAAGTTATACAAGATGTACAAGATTCATCAATGGTTATCATTTTATCATTTTTTTTTAGCAGATAAAACATCATTGAAGTTCTTTAGTTCGCAATTATTTTTCTAGGTCGCGTGCTTTGACAATAGAGCACAGAAGTCACGTGCTCTTTATGCCTTTTCTGAGATGGAGTTGATCGTTTGAGTGCAGAGTAAGAGAAGAAAGAGTACGAGCACGAATAATATAGCTTATAAACTCGCATTTTCAAGATGCGAGTTTAAAGTCGCCTTTTCAAATGCGACTTTAAATTCACATCTTCAAGATGCGAGTCTAATTATCATTAACAACAAAATAGCGCACTAATTAAACTCTCATCTTGAAGAGGCGAGTTTAAAGTCACATCTTCAATATGGGATTTCGCTGAGAATTTTGGATTGAAATCGCATATTGAAGATGTGATTTTAAAAACTATATCGGTTTGGTAAATAAGTAAAAACGTGTGTGAATCATGTTAAATCACGACCAAAATGCAATGGTCAGGTAAAAATTCAGAAATGATGTGATGCTTGTGACCTATCTATTTTCATACGTACTTGTGATTGTTTGGCTGGCTGCTATTTGGGGGCAGTTTTTGAATCTTGCTTTTTTTTAGGTTTATTTTTGTCAAAATATTTTAAAAAATATGATTGATGAAAAATATCAACTTTCTCAAATCTTCTTATTCGGGCTTGTTTGAGTGCTAAGCTTTGTTCACTTCACAAGTGACGGTTGTGCTCCTCTTCATCCACTACTTTCATACACCAGGGGCTAGTGGAGCAGCGTCCTCTCACCATGCCCGGTGCTCAAAGCAAAGCATTGTCGTTTGACTAAACTTTTAAAACAGCTATAATGTTCATTTTAATTTTTTCAAAGGCACAAAATTGCATTTGTCGAAAAGAGCCTTTGAGCTATAGTCTCATGTGATATTATTTCATTTTCTAATGAGCAATAATTGCCGCACAACAATGGTGGTAGCTGTGGCGGCGGCAGCAGTAGTGGAGACAGTGCTAGTGCAATAGTGGTAGTGTTAGACCTTTTTCTACTTGACACGACGGCATGGGCATGGGGAGGCATGCCATGCCTTGATGGCTTAGACATGGGGAGGCATACTATGCCATTGGAATAACATTCAGGAGTACAATGGGATTCAGGAGCCGAATGGGATTTAGGAGCGAAATTGGATTCAGGATTGGAATGACATTCCGAAGTTGGCTAAGCTGGTGAGCCTCAACCAATGCCAAGGCCAAGATAAGGGTGGCCTGTCATAGGCATCCCTGTGGATATGTTAAAAATATTCTGAGTATTGAAGGGATACTTAGACAATCCAGAAGTTGGTGCAGCTGATGTGCATGCCTTAGACAACAAGGGTCAAGGCAATGCACTTTGTGAACACTTAGGTGCATTGTTCGCCTTTGGCAAGACTAATGCGCACTAGAGGAGGACCTGGTTCTGCAAGCAGTTATATCCACTCTTGTTAGAGGGACAAATCTTCATAAGACATATATAGGGGGGAGCACCTCCATGAGGCGCCCATGGGCGAGGGTCATATGCGGCTAAGGAAGACCAAGACATGTGGGGGCGTGGCTTGGCATTGAGACTTGTGGTTAGTGCAGGCCTTGGTGCAGCAAGTGTGGACTTAGCTCGTGGCAGATATACAGGTGGGGCTATAGCAAGGACAAGGCAGTTGCGAGGCAGTTGCTGGTCTGGCACAAGACAGGGCTGTCTAAGGGCAGACAAGGGAAACTGCAATGCTGTGCTGGCGCGTTGATCCAAGGGCTAGTATTGTGTGCAGCAGTAAGATGAACTGTTGGCTCAGATGTGGCGCAAATCAGTGGCTTCAGACAGCCCTAGCAGTTGGGGGTATCAACTGCTAGGACAGGTGGCTGTGTGCTCTTGATTCAGACAAATCCTAGCAGTTGGGGGTGTCAACTGCACTGTCGTGTGCGTGTCACAAACACCATGACAGTTCTATATATTCTGTCAATATATATATATATATATATATGCGTGTGTATGTATTGCAGAGGAGGGTGGCAATGGTTGGTTGGTGCCAGCAAGTCCTTTGGCAGTTGGGGTGTCAATTGCTAGACAATTGTGCATGGCTACCTATATAATGCATGCATGCTGGGGTTGCAAAGAAGTCACAGAAGTGTATACACAGAGGTGTAAGTGCATAGAGGTGTGAAAGACGAATCTAAGTGGGAAAGAGTCTGGTTTTGTAACCCTTGGCGGATGTCCTTTGTATTCATATGAGAGTGTATTGAATAAAAGGTTGGAAAGAGTGTTTCTTGTAATGGTTGAATTCTATATGTGTGTGCCTCAGTTTCTGGTTTAATTAAATTGTACAGACCCTGCTGTGTTGTAAGCCTCTTCTAGGGCTTTAGCCTTTCTTTGGGTTGTGTGGTTGGCTTGTCAAGGCAGTGATCTTAACACCCCACAGGCGAAAAAAATTTGGTTTGAATTTTGACCCTGTGACTAGTATGGTGCTCCCATAGTTGAAACAAATAAAGCATAAATATATAAACTGTTCTTAATTAAATCAATAATGTTATTCTTACTTAAAAAATTTATCTATTAATATAACAGTACAAGTATTAATAAATACAATCTCTTGATATATGCAAATAACTAGTGAATATAGTCTCATGTAGCATTACTGCATTATCTAAAATCAAGATACTTTATTTTCTAAAATAAAAATAATTGATTGATTAACATTCGAACATACTAATAGACTGTATTAATTAACACTTGAACAATTATGTCATAAGATAAAAAAAAAAAATTGATAAAATCTCGCAACAAAAATAACATTATTTATTACCAAACAAAAATAAAAAAATAGAATCTGATTGTTATAGAAAAAAAAAGGCGTAACTTGTCAATTGGCCAATATTAAAAAATAAAATAAATAAATAAAAGGAAAGAAATTATTGGGGCGTGCTACCCATTACTTAGAAAGTAGAAACTCGTGTCTTTGTTTTGTTATATAAATATAAAACAAACAAATATGATGCACATATATATATATAGAGAGAGAGAGAGAGACACACACACACACACACAGAGACACAGAGAGAGAGAGAGAGAGAGAGAGAGAGAGAGAGAGAGAGAGAGAGAGAGAGAGAGAGAGAGAGAGAGGATGTGAATCATGTTTGGTGGGATTGGTGCCATTTGCAGTGATGGTGGTGGTGGAGTGCCTTGATGTTGGCTTAACCACACTGAGCAAAGCAGCCATGTCCAAAGGGATGAGCCGCTTTGTCTTTGTTGTGTACTCAAATGCCCTTGCCACTCTCATCCTCCTCCCTTCTTCATTCATCTTCAACAGGTCTCCATCCCCTCATCTATCTAGTCTTCTATATTATCCCATATCAAATCCCATGTTTAGCTTTTTTTTTTCTTTCTAATTTTACTTCTTATGTGCAGAACAAAAAGACCTTCTCTCACTTTCCCTCTCCTCTGTAAATTTTTCCTCCTCAGCCTTACTGGGTCTGTAGTCTCATACTCTTGATTGAACCAGAAGTGGGTTTTTCTTTCTTTGTAAATGGAAATTAAATGGTCTGTGTTTATGGGTTTTTGCAGGATTACTGTGATGCAGAACTGTGTATTCACAGGTATAAGCTACAGCTCTCCCACCCTTGCATCTGCTATGAGCAATTTGATCCCAGCTTTCACTTTTTCTCTTGCTGTCATCTTCAGGTTTTTCTCTTTTCCTTTAGACATGAGAGAGAGAGAGAGAGAAGAGAGATTTTTGTTTGGGGGGGGGGGGGGTGTTGGGGTTGGGGATGCCCTTTAATAATTGAGTAATTGAGGGTATATAACACTCCTATATATATATATATATATATATATATTCTGATCCTTTGAACCATTATCGACAAAAACAGAAAGATGTCAATTTCGTGAAAGGGTCTTTTTTTCTCTCTTTCTTGTTATTGTGAATCTTCTTCCTGTGTTGAGAGTTTGATATGGCTCATTTTCAGATAAGATAAGATTTTGGAGTAATTATTGCATAACATGCAAAGAGTCGGTTGCCAATTATTTTGAGTTCACGTCTCTTTCTTCATTCACATTTATTTTTCATGTGTGTCAGACACGACACCACGTAGTCTTTTGAATTTTGAGTGCAAAAAAGTGGGGGAATAGAAGTAAGAAGAAATTACTGTTAGAAAGTGGGTTTGGGCCTTGGCCGTTGGGTAGGGAAAAATTTATTTAAATATTTTCTAAAACGCTGTCCTTTTGAGTTTGGGTTTGAAGTCTTGACTCTTGAGTCGTTGTGTATATATATTTTTTAAAAAAGATTTTATTTAAATATTTTTTAAAACGTTGTCCTTTTTTATTACTGTTAAAAACAATTTAAAACGATGTCGTTTAGTTACTAGGATAATTAAATTCAACACGGTCGTTTAGCGATTGCATTTGATTTTGGTTTAAATTCAAAATAATGTCGTTTTGCGATTATCTTTGATTTGAATTTTGACTAAATAAGTATTTTTTTTCATTGGGCGTGATTGTGTTTGTTTGCCACGAACAAACGCAACCGAAGCTTCGTATCTATACTAAACAGACATGAATGAATTTATATAAACACCATTGCATTTAGCATTCATACATCAAAAAATTTTATACATTCTGTGTGTCAGTAATTCATAGGGTTTGAGAGAGTTCAAGTCACTGAATTAGTTCGCCAGACTCGCAGTTGAAGTGCTTAACATCTCCATGTACTCGATCATTGCATCCTGAGAAACGTACGACCAAGAGCTCGTAAGCACCACTACAAGGGCTGTAATTCGTCTTAAAGCCATTGTGTAAAACACAAGTCTTGGTTCACCACACACGTGCGCCTCCACCGCCTCCCCAAACTGGGTTGGGTTTGGGCTTGAGCCTTAGGCCGCTATGGATATATCTTTTTTAAAAAAAATTATTTAAATATTGTCATTTTTGTCACTGTTAAAAACAGTCTAAAACGTTGTCGTTTAATTGCCAAGATAATTAAATTCAACGTTGTTGTTTAGCAATTGCGTTTGGTTTTAGTTTAAATTCAAAACAACGTCGTTTTGCGATTATTTTTATTTGAATTTTGATTGAATATGCGTCTTCTTCATTGGATGTGACTGTATTTATATGTATTTTTTACCTCAAAATGGAAAAGTTAGACCTGAGAAGCTCAAGAAGCCAGATAAAAATCATGGGGACCTTCGTTTCAATCTCAGGAGCATTGATTGTAACCCTTTACAGGGGTCACTCAATCTTCTCTAAAGACTCTCTTCTATCACATCCATCTTTTTCCAACATTACAGCTGCAACTAATTGGATTATTGGAGGCCTTTTTCTTGCAACTGCTAGTCTCTCTGTTTCAATATGGAACACTTCTCAGGTAATACACACACACACACACACACACACACTATGGTTCTTGGTGAGGATGAAACTGATCAACTTTTGAACTGAAATTAAAGGCAGCAATTCTAAAAGGGTACCCTTCAGAGATCACCATAGTGGCATTCTATTGCTTCTTTGGGACCATTCAATGTGCAGTACCATCTGCAATTGAAGAGAGAGACCACCCAAGTGCTTGGAAACTAAGGCCTGATATTGAGCTTGTCTGTGTCATATATTCAGTAAGCACACAAGAGAAACTTTTCCAACTAATTCTAATATGGATTCTTTGCTTTGGAGTTGTGTTTGGAATGAATGAAGCTTTGAAATCTGCACCAAGTTTTTATTTTTTTTTGGTCATATTTTTTACAGGCTGTTTTTGGGAGTGTGGTAACATTTTGTGCACAGACATGGTGCATACATAAGAAAGGCCCTGTTTTTGTGGCCATGTTCAAGCCACTGGGTATTGCTATTGCTACCTTAATGGGTGTCATCTTCCTTGGTGACACACTGCATGTCGGAAGGTAAAGAATCTCTCACTCTCTCTCTCTCTCTCTCTCTCTCTCTCTCTCTCTCTTAACTGCCTCTTTTAAGAAAAGAAAATTTCAGAAGCAGTTGGAAAAATAAATAACTAAATATAAGAACGTTTTTCATAAATAATAAAGAGAATAGTGCTAGCGTTAGTCACTTACTTCCAAGCTTTGTGCTCTAATACACGCGTTGACACTGGTCCAATTAAAACTTGAAGTTTGAGACTTTGCTGACAGATCAAAGCGGGCCTCTAATAGAGATAATGTTTCCGATTGATTAAGTTGGTTCTCCCTATTTAAAATTCTTGAAAATGGGGTCACAACTTGTGGTAGTTACTATTTCTCTATTGTATAACAATGTATATAATTATCAAATCAATTGGTACAATTGCTCTTAACAAAAGTTACTATCGCTCTCATATTAGGCCTCGTCACATAAATAGATGATGCCATAGAACTAGTCCATTATCGAAGAAAATTATATTGAACAATATAAGCATACCAAAAATATATATAATAATGTGTAATTTAATTACATAAATATCTCAAATAGAGTAGGAATGACAAAAGATAAGATATATGTAATGCCAAATCGTTGAAATTTGATTATAAGCATCCCAAAAAAGGGGGAAAATTACTCCCCATTACTGACTTAAATTGTATGATCCATATGGACTTCCCCGTATATATCTGTGCAGTGTGATTGGAGCAGTTGTAATCGATGCTGGGATTTTATGGAGTGATATGGGCGCAATCCAAAGAAGAAAAGGTCGAAGTTCATGCAACTGATCGGCTGCCTTCTTCCTCACATGAGACCCCTTCTCCTGTGGTGAAATTATTCAGCACTGGCACCATTAGTCTCTGGTCAATCAACAACTGTTACATTTTACTCGTCAGGTGGTTTTTTTTTTTCCATAAAACAATGCTATGGTAAATTCGAGCTTATATGAGATACAATGTTCTAACCGATGACCTTCGCAGTCAACCATTTTTTATTCGCAAGTCTTTTTAGGTTTTTCGGTTCCAAGTGTCACCACAGTTAAGCCTACTACCTAATACCCCCAATGCTTTATAAATTTTTTAATGAAGCCTCAAATTATTATTTAACGTGAAAAAAATTGTATATAAAAGTACAAGCCATTGTAACAAATGGTAAGCATGAATGTCTAATACAAAATACAGAGATTGAACGCTGTAAATTGAATTCTAACTTCTGACTATTTGTTGCACTGCTACTACACCCATTAAATACACTCAAGTAATAAGTAAGACATGTCTCCTCAAAAGAGGCCACAGAGACTCTTTCCAGTTGGTACAAACCATCAATTCCTAGCCAGATTGAACGCTGTTCTCAATCTTTGTACTCCACACTCCCAGCACAATGTCGATAAGTAATAACAATATCCAATGTATAAGCCCTGAGGCATAAGAAAAAAGAAATCAAAATTGGGGAAGGCTGTGATGGAAAATTTATGAAATGTGCCCTTAGCATGATCTGATCTCATGTCTTGAGATCATCAGATATCATGGAAGGTATGCAATGTGTAGTGAGGATGTCTAGAGTTGCTGCTTTGGCCGTCTCTGTCCTAAGGACCACTATCTGCATACAAAAAACAATACATGAATAAGTGTGGGGCAATCTGAAAGCAGCCTTGTCTCGGAGGGAGGGAGAGAGAGAAAACCTGTTCATATTCTAAATCAAATTTCAAAAAATCATCATTGCAACTCTCTACCATGTGGGCCAAGCTCTTCAGATTCTTCACAGGTTTACCATTAAAAGCAAGAACCTGCATAAATATACAATATAAAGGCACTCAGCAATTGACAGGTTTAAGAAATTTAGCTACATCACAAGCACTTGCGTCCATTAGCCATCTGTAACCTGAGTGTTGACAATATCCTCGTATCCAACATTGATGTCAGCCACAAGCACCTATTACAAAATTGAAAAGAAATGTGTAATCAGAATGAGCATGCTACTTGCATCATAAATCAGAGTTACGTTGGCATGAGAGAAGCCAGAGGAAGAACCTGAGAAAGAAGAACAAGTTGCTCATCTTTCGAATGTGGCATTTCATGCAAGAGCTTGTCCAACAGCTTGACTGGAGCTTGATATTCATATTCCTTACCATACTGTAGAAAAGATGCAGAAAAAGAATTGAGGCAATGATTTAGAATCATAAACCTTAGCAAGCTCAACCATAAAAGAACAGTTTGCAATTTATCAGCAATTCCAGAATAAACTAATAGATTATATGAATGCTCATAAAGTTCATATAAAAAATTTATTAGAAACAACAAGAGGGAAGGGCTATGCTTAAAAAGTTACAAATAACAAATTTATAAGAAACAACAAAAGGGAAGGGCAAAGTCCAAGTGTGTACACAAAGTATACAAGAGCCAATTTAAAAATATCTTCAATCAGAAATATGTTAGGGGCTGACTAATTGGCATAAGATATAATGGATATCAATGCAGCTGAAACCAAACATCGCATAATTGCATAATTACAGGATCAGAGCCTTTCTGTCATTTTGTAACATATAACATGTGATTGCTCTAAACTATTCTTTTTATCCCACATATATAACATCAATTCCAAAACTTTTTTAATACCCAAATGTTAAGCCACGTCCTCCTGATTGGCACCAATGATTGACTTTTTAAGCATGTCTAAATCATCTCAACTGACTGCTTAATTCATGACATTTCGTTCACTCAAATCTTAAGGAAGTTTTCAACCATCCCTTAACTCTTCATGTTGGTCAATGCTATTCAAATTAACATTCTAGATTGCCACGTATTCTATAGCATAGAGTAGAGTTTTGCCGAAGGTTCTTTTTACAAGTCATGCTAGAAAACTAAAGATACGTTATTGCCTATAAATTCCCAGTGAAGCCCTGCTTGTTCCAATTAAGTCTACTTCATTTCAGTTTGTAAAACAGAGGTGACATTATTGACTCTCTTTCCATTTCTTTAAAGCATGGCAAATATATGAAGAAGCCTTTTTATAGTCTCCCAACAAAGTCATGCATGAAAATTTATATTGCCTTTGTTTGCCTCGCAATACATGTAGCCTTTACAGAGAATTTCTTCTCTCTTAAGGTTGGTGGTTATGAGAACTTGAAGATGTCCTTGAATTAATATCTTCTTCGAATTTATATGCTAACAGAGATAAGACTATCTTGTAAAGCAATTCATATTTATATCCTAACAGAGATTAGACCACCCCTTAAATCAATTCATTCAATTAAACTTTTAAGTAGTAATCTGCATATCTCTGAACACCTTGAAGATTCCTTATATGGTCTCTAAAAATTGTATCGATTACTCCTTGATCATCACTTTTGACCAGAATTATCACTCATTGATCATTTCTCGAGATCAAAATTTCTTTCTCAAAGATGTGCCCAGTAATCCCAACTTATAAAGGAAAATAGATAGCTTACAACACCCAAGATAAAGAGACTGATAGTTTAGATTTAGGATGTGATTGACAGCTTACAGATACAAAGAAGTTGGAAAATCATGAAAAATTATTTATCAAATGAGAACTAACAATGACTTTTACCAGATGACTAATGAACATGAAAGTTGACCCTTCATGATAAGAATTAGGAATTTGTTGCGTTGAGCAGCATTAAGATGAGTTGAGGTTTAAAATTACTGTCCATGCACATGTACGCATGCGCAAACACACTAACACATGCACAAAAATTTTTAAAGAAAAATGTGCACCTCAGAACGGAAATATGGAACAGATAGAGTGGTAAAACAAAGCCCTGCAATGATGTAATATGAGGGAGGTCTGCCCTTGTTGTGTGCTGGAATGAGCCTTCTGTGGGTTGCAAGATTAATGTCAAATTTGAGGGTTTCAGAATTGCGAAGAACTTGTATCGCTGCATTATCTCCAGTATATTTTTGGGATACAAGGTAACTAAAACCTATGCGCTCTCCATGCCTAAAAGCAACTGAAAATCAACAAGAAGGGAAGTTAATTAAAGTCACAAGAAGCATATCAAAACTAATAGAATCACTAAAGGAATAGAGACAAGATCTTGAACATGACAATCACCATTATGAGTGTTCCAAATTTAAAACTTCAAGATTAAGGCAAGCTAGATATCAGTCTTTTTCTCTCTCGAGAATTTCATATATGTAGAAAATAAAGGCCAAGGTTCTTTATAATTATCTATTGTACACTTAGGTCAGATTTTCCCCAATTATGTTAACTTCTTTTAATTTAATAATATTACAAATTAACCCCAAACAAAAAACCTTATTTCCTATTTTTTATTAAATTACAACACTCCAAGCTTCCCAGTGTAATTTCAAATGAATTCCCAAAATTCTTATAGTTGCCCAAAAATTAATTTTGATCCGAATATATGCAAATTAAAGCTTCAGAATAATGCGGGCCATTACAAAGGTAGTAAGGAAAGGTATGATAGAATGTGATAGTTGAAGGACTAGCCCTGGAAAATAACAACAAAACAGGATTCTTGTAGCCGGCCCTAAATAATGAGGACAGAGCTTTGTTGAATTCAGTAATTGAAAGCCACTCTTAATCCATCTTGTTATAAAGCCTAGACACCCTCATGATGAGCTAAATCCATGTCATACCTTTTTTAAATGAAAAGAAATTATTCCAAATGTTTATGTGTGCAAGTGTGTGCGTCTATATCTATATAGGCAGTAATAGAAACTTAATGTCTGTTTAAACAAGCCAATTTGATATCCCAAGACAGAAATTAGGGCCCATTTTTGGGAAGGTTCAGAATTATTGGGGAATGGATTCTGAGGAATTGATTATGGTATAATGTTTGGTAAAAATGATGTAAAAGTGATTCTGCACCATGAATTTCTCTTTCACAGTATATTGTATATATTAGGTAATGTGCAAATGATGGGCCCAAGGGTAAGGCTTGTTAAAAACCAAAACTGTTGGAGAAGTGGGTTTTTCTAATTTTTTCAAACCCCCATTTTGCAAATGGGATTTGGTGGGGCCCCACTTCAAAACATGGTTTGGCAATTGAAGCCAAACACCTACAAAAAAATACAAAACCACATTTGGGGGGCTTTCACTTAGTGGATGTGGAAGAAAAGAAAGGGGGTGGTTAATGAGAAAATGTGGAGACAAAGATACAGTAGAGAGAAGTTGACAAAAGATAAATTAATTAAAATTTATTTTTAAAAAATTATGATAAGGTGAGGTAACGATCACGCATATCATGCTTGGCAGCCTTTTTCTATACTAAAACACAATATTGGCATGTCAACATGCGAGTTTTGAAAGGAAGAACATATCCTTTATAGTTGAAATATTACTCCAAATAATGGTCATTAAATAGTCCCAAGGCATTAAACAAGTTACATTATCTACAAAGTGGAAAAATGATATTAAACTGTATTATCTAGCAGCCACCCAAGTCAAGCTATCATCGCCATAATTCTAAAGTATCTGCCAATACAAACAAGTTACTAAACATGTATCTGCATAGGCAGCATCCAACCTTTAAAGAAAAGGAATGTCTCAAATGTGTTTTTTCAAATATTGACAGTGCTTTATTGCATCACAACCCATATTTTCAGTTACAATACATATCAGCTAATACATAGTGTGATACAACAGTAGAATAAACTGGTACTTGGCAACACAAAAATAAAATGAAAAGAAAAATCTTCAATCAGAAACACCAAAAAAATAAAACACAGAACAAAACAAAATCAACACAATGATTATTTGGCAGGAATGCAAGTTGCTATCACAGAATTTCTTGTAGTGGTAATAAATTTAGTTACCTCCAAAACATACGCAATGGTGCAATATTCTGATGTGTTTGTACATAAGTGAACTTTTTATCAAATGTACAGTAGCGTATTCCACCAACTAAATTCCTCCAATATGACTTCTTAACTATTTCTAATTTCAAATATTATTTATTTATTTTATATGCAACATATGTGCACACTTGTATCTCAACCGGGACTTGGGGAAGTGGGGAGGGGGGGGGAGGGATTCGATAACTCAAGCTAAATAGCCAGTGGTATTTCTAATTTCATGAAGAAGAAAAAAAGTTTACACATTATCCACATATATTACAACATATCAACAAACACACTTGTATCTCAACCGGGACTCGGGGGAAGGGAGGATGAGATACACTCAAGCTAAACAGCCAGTGGTATTTCTAATTTCATGAAGAAAAAAAAAGTTTACACATTATCCACGTATATCACAACATATCAATAAACACCTACTCGTATTTTTTAGAGTTCTTATTTTTTATGGTTTATTTTTAGTGTTATTATGAGGATGTTCTAGTAGGGACAATATTGTAATCTTTACATATTTATAATTTATAATATCTGGTAGAATGGAGGAAAAGGTTACTCCATGCTTACCAAACAAAATCTACATTCCTTTAATTCTCTCTTCTTCCTTCTATCTCTCTTCAACTTGGTATCACAGCCTCAATCAATGGCCAAATATCACCGAGAACACAAAGGGATTGGCAATGAAAGAAGACAAGCCAATGCACGTGTTAACATCATCATAAAAGTGCTGATTTCATATGACATCATTTTTCCCACCGACCAGAAGTCGCTTCTCCAAACGTTTTTCACGTCTGGTTATTATGGGTATTTTCCCAATTTTTTTGAATCCATATAGTGGGTGTTTTCCATTTTCAGATGTTTAATCAGAAAAGGGGCCATAATTTTTCAATCAGCTATTTCTGACGGGTTCGAAGGTGATTGATGCCTAAGAGGTGTGACTAGGGATTATTTAGGTGGATTTGATTAGCCCATTTTGTTTTGCAAGGGTTTTGTTCCGAAAACTGCCTCTCAAAGTGGTTGGCAGTTTCTATTTTGCTATCAGGTTGCTGAGTTTTCACATGTTAGGTGTTTTCTAACATTAAATATGTCCTCCAGTGGTCATCTCATGTTTTGTGTTTCCTCAGCTTGGTTCAATGCTCTATAATTTGTGTTTGGGTGTGTTATTTTTGGTGATTGTTGGTCTATGGCAAGTAGAGATGATATCTGGAGTCATTCGGTGAATGATCAAGTGAGATCAATTACCTCTGTGAAATTGAATGTCAGTAATTATCATTCTTGGTCTAATGCGATTAAGGTTCTTTTGCGTACAAAGAAGAAGAAAGTCATGTATCTAACTAAGGATCCTCCTCTTTCGGACTCAAAAATTATGAAGACCGGTGGGGTGAGAATTCATTAGTGATGACTGGGTTGTGACTCAATGTGAAGCCTCATGTGGTATCTAGTATTCAAATTTTAGATACAATTAAGAAGATATGGGTATCTCTTAAAGAAATGCATTCACATGAGCAAAACTGCTTTTCGAATTTATGAGCTTTGTAAGTGATGTTCAATACCAAACATGGTGACAAGTCTCGCACAACATACGGTGCTTTGAAAAGTATGTGAAAAGAACTTGTGCACTATCAGTCGTTTAGTATTGATTTTGGATGTTAAACGCTGTCTGCGTGAAGAATTTCGAAGAATTTCAGGTTGCCTTGTCTTTGTCGAGTCTTAATTCAAAGTATAGTGTGTTTAAACATCAAATTTTGACTACTGAGAAACTTTTGACAGTAGCCAATGCTTATTCTTTTCTTCTTCAACGTGTTTCTCTGAATCGTGAATCTTCTTTATTGTCAAAGGAATCCTATGCTTTAGTTTCCGGTGATGGTAGTCAGTAGTGTTGTTCGTGGTGGTGGTCGTTGGGACGGACATGGTTCTACCCAAGGTGCCAGTCGTGGTGGTCAAGGTACTAGTCGTGGAGTGGTGGTCGAACGAGTCATGGTAATCGTTCTGATATTTGTGGTGGTACTGGATACACTGGGGATTATTGTCAGGACAAGGGGGGAGGACCGACTCATGCTAACAAGACTTCTGATGATACTTCTAATGCTATGGTGCCATAATTGTCTACAGATGGTCCTACTATTTCAACTTATGGTTCTCATCAGGGCATTACTTCTCAACTTAGTCAGCTCAATTGGCAGTTGTCATCACTTTCTCCCACTATGTCTACTTTTATTGTTACCTTAGCCAATACAGGTAATTCTGCACGTTGTTGGTAAGCATTCACCTCTTTAGGTTACTGATTCTAGAGTTTGTGCTCACATTGCAATAGGCATTGGCTTCTCATGAATGGAAACTGGCTATGGATAAGGAGTTGAATGCTCTTCATAAGAATTAGACATGGGATCTCATGCCTATTCCATCTGGGAAGCAATATGTAGGCTGCCATTCGGTATGCACCGTGAAGTATCACTATGATGATCTTATTGAGTGCTTGACAGCTCGATTGGTAGCTAAAGGCTACACTCAAACGTATAATGTGAATTATAGCGGAGACTTCCTCTTCCATTGACCTGCCTGAACCCTGTTAGAGTTCTTATTTTAATTGCAATCGGTTTTAACTAGCCTTTATATCAACTTGATATAAAGAATGTTTTTTACACCGGAATTTACAGGAAGAAGTTTACATAGTTCAACCATGACGGTATGTTGTTCTTGGAAAGGAACACTTAGTATGTCGTCATAAGAAAGCACTCTATGACCTAAAACAGTCACCACACTCATGGTTTGATAAGTTCTATACCATTGTACTTCAATATAGTTTTCAGTGCTCTATTTCGATCATTATGTGTTCACACATCATTCCTCCTTAAGTGTCCTTATTAGGATAGTTTATGTGGATGATATTATAATTAACGGCAATGACTTTGTGGGTATTGCCAATTTGAAGACTTATTTAAGGAAGCAGTTTCACACCAAAGATATGGGTCGTCTTTGCTATTTTCTTGAAATTGAGGTCGCCAACTCTAAAGATGGTATTAGTTTGTGTTAGTGAAAGTATATATTAGATATACTCTCTAACATTGGTACTTTTGGTGTTCATCCAGTTGAGACTCCAAGGGATTCTTCGCTGTTAGATGCTGAGAATGGAGAAGTATTTGAAGACACGTGTTACCAGAAGGATGATTGATAAATTGATTCATCTCACAATGACACGACCAAATACACTTGTGTTGTTGATGTAGTTAGTCGGTCATGCAACTCATGCTCATCGTAAGCCTCGTTAGGAGGTTGTTTGTCGTATTCTTCAATATTTAAAGGGACCATCGGGCAAGGAATTTCTATATAGACCATCATCATCCTTGTCTATAACTGGATTCTTAGACGCTGATTGGGCAGGCAATCGTAGTGATCAACGGTCTACATCTAGATATTTGCACATTTGTAGGTGATAATCTTGTTACTTAGCACAGTAAGAAGCAAAATGTAGTAGCACATTCTAATGTTGGGGTTGAATACTGTGCTATAGCCCTTCGTGGCATGGATGTTAAAGTTCCATTTCCTATGGAAATATACTATGATAACTAAGCAACTATTTTCATTGCTAGCAATGCAGTATTTCATGAACGAACAAAACACATTAAAGTTAATTGTCATTTTATTTGAGATCCCCTAACGCAGAAGCAAACAATCACTCCTTATGTCCAGTCTAGAGATCAATCGGGTGATATTTTTATCAAACCATTGGCTTGGTCCATCTTTAGTTAATTGTCATTTTATTTTTTGGACCTCTAATTTTGGTGTTCTAGGCTGAAAGTGTTCTATATTTTCAAACATGCATTCCACAAAGGAAGATAGGCTGCATTAGGTGCACAACCAGGGTAGAGCTTTTGCCATATCCTTTTGAAAGTGAACCCTAGCCATCTTTAACACTTCTCAATATATTATGAAACACTGAAAAGATTAAATAAACTAGGAACATAATGGAAACAGCAACTAATACGACTACATGATCTTCCAGTGTCAGAAACAAAATTTTGGTCCTAAAACATGAAAACAAAACATTTCCTTTTTAGTCAACAAGGAAAAAATTTCAGCAATTTATGAATTCAATGTAGTTAAGAGGAATAATGAATAACCACCTCTTACAATACCACGCTAACATAACTATATAAATAATATGTAATATGATTTGATGACCTTACAAAAAACTTGCATTTAACAAGAGACTTACATTTAACAAGAGAATATTTTCTATTACTGAACAAAAAGGCAAAATTCATAGAATTAAGAATTTTATGTAATTATGACAAACTGATGAATAAACTACTCTACAGGAGGCACAAGATTAACGGGACAAACCAGATTTACTTAACAAGCAGAACATACAAGCATACACATGTGACTGTATCTAAAAGAAGGGGGGAAAAAAGAATCAAACAAAAATGGAGAAAGGAAGATAACAAAACACAACTATGATCCATGGATATCATTAACTAAGGGTAATCTAATAATTTATAATTTTAAGAAATGAAAATTATGTCAATAAAATATTTAGGAGATGAGGGAGGGAAAGAACACTTGCCCGTTCCATCATTTGCAATATCAACCCCATCAAAGCTGAGGATAACATCTGATGGCTTCAAAACCTCAAACTCTGGAGCAGTGGGAACAATTCTTCTTATACGAACACCTTTCTGATCAGGTTTCATCCCCATTGACAAACGCAAATCAGGATTTTCCATCTTCTGCCATTCAACCCCCAGTATCGGGAATCCTAGAACATAATATAATAATGACAATTTAGCCACAATTTATTTTCTATATATCAATGTACATATTATATTGCATATAAATGACAGTCTGGTCATCAGTTTCGATATGACTTTTTTTCCCCTTCAATGTTGATGTAAAATTAAATAATGTCATATTTATATTACAATTTCAACCTCCAACTTATCCTGAAATGCATTTATTCTACAATTTCAACCTCCAACTAATTCTAAAATGCCTATCACATCTGATGTAACAATTTTCATCTTCTCATACTTTTACATTCCATTTTATGTTTTACATTCAACGATAATTTGTAATTACAATCATAACCATGGTGATATATATACTAATATTACTCCATTATCATCTTTAAACTTATTTCACAATACCTATCATGTCCTACACCAGTCAATGGCACATATGTCAAATGACATGGGAATGGTTCCATTTTTTGGTGTCCTTTGTTCCTTTATTTTATTTTTATCTCTTACATTTAAAATTAATTATTGACAACAATAATGAAGCTGTGTAATACCAATGGCTTTAATAGTGAATCAACAATAGCAATGATGCAGGGCCATAACAGTGATAATGATAGTCGTGAATTTTGTTTTGTTGATAATTTTCTGCTTTTTTTAACTTCACAGCCTATAATAAAAGCAAAAGTTTTGGTCGTCCTTCTCGGTGTGCCTCTGTACATGTTTTTTTTTTTTCATTTTTTCCCCACATCTATTGTATGTATATACACTTTTCTTGTTTTATATCTGGTAATTTTTTTTTTTTTTTAACCAAGTCACATGCACTGTACAGGTCATTGACTAGTCTACTCCTTATGATAAAAGATGAAGTTCACCGATATCATCCATGAAACTCCTCTCTTTCAACTTCCAACTACAGCTCTCAAATTTTTTTTTTTTTTTGATAAGTACAGCTCTCAATTTTTTACTACCTTTTTTTTATAAGTATTACCTACTACTTATCCAAAAAGTATTATCTACTACCGATAATGAAAGAGGAAGTTCACATGTATTGTCCGTGTAACTACTCTAGTCTGCATTTCAACAAAAGATGTGTGCCTTCCATTACACCGGGGAGGTCTTGAGTGGGAGAGTTCAGGCACTTTAAATAAGCCTTGCTAGGGAATTTGTTGTGAAAATATACAATAAAACCCAATACTATGTGGAGAAAAGTAAAACAGGGTAAGCTTGGATATGGTTGTAAAGATTGGGAATAGATGTAATTTTGAGAAAGTGGAGCTGCCATCCATAGGACCTAATCATGTACATTCTTTTGTCTATTTCTTGGTTGATAGAAGGAACCTGGTGCCGGTTCTTCTATACTTCTCGTGTACATGAGTTGTGTCCCCCCTTGCACTTTTTCTATAAAAAAAAAAAATTTACTTTCCAAAATAAATATATTTTCAGTTTAAACTTTAGTCTTCCACATGTAATTACAAAAATGCTATTATCTCTACTTTCCATAATGACCATTGATATAATATTAAGGGATAATTCTAGCAACACCCCCTGAATGAGACACAAATTTAACTAACATCCCTAAACTATTTTACCCGATGAGTACACCCCTTTGAATAAGTACCCATGAGGCCATGACACTTGATACCCCTCCATTAGTTTGCCATGAGTAAATTACACAAAACAAAAGCATTTGAACATCACTTGACAATTTACACTTCTCAGGACAATTGCCCTTTATATCTAAATTCACCGTGTTGATTACTCTCACTTATTTTTCTCTCTACATGGTCCACTTCATCTGCTTGTGCCTGTCTCTCTCTCTCTCTCTCTCTCTCTCTCTCTCTCTCGATATATATACATATATATATTTATATCCATTGAAACAAATTCGAGGTGTTCATCAAACCACTATCTTCATTCTCAGTACGTCTATTTGCCTACAATAGTATTTGGGTTGAAATTTGGGCCGAGTTGCTACTCTATTAGGGTTGCAATCTGAGTGTTATAATTAAACTGGGTTACTGGCTCACCCTTTTTTGGGTGTTCAATCTTAGTTTTATGAAATTCAAGAACTATTGGCCCGTTATAATGAAGTTGTCTTGAGCCTTTCAAAAAATAAATTAAATTAAATAAAAAGTCAAAAGATTGAGCATGTTACCTACACATTGGATTCGAATAGAGATGATCCAAAGAAAACAACAAATAAAAATGTTTAACTCGAAATAAAATTCAAAAATTGATAAAAATGGGGGATTTCAGCAATGAATCATATAGAAATCATTATCAAATTTAGTTAAATTTGGCGACTATGAAAAAAATTGTACAGAAAATAAGCAAACCAACATAAATGTCCATCATTTCAAACCATTTGCAAAAAGCCAACGAATATTTTTTTCAAGATACCAGAGAATTACATACATGCTAAATATATAAATACATACACTAATACATACCTAAGAAGCACAGACATTGGACATGGATATGGCATGGATACGCAAACAGATCACTTCTCCAAAAAAAAAAGTTGATATCTGGAAGATACTTTTTTTTGTATTTTTATATGACCATATAATAAAGCCTAACATTATTTCAATCAGAATTGGCATAAAAACACACAAAATCATAACAACATTATTAAGACTTCAAAATAACAAAGTCATTAAAAAAATTC
Source organism: Nyssa sinensis (assembly GCA_008638375.1). Lineage (NCBI taxonomy): Eukaryota > Viridiplantae > Streptophyta > Magnoliopsida > Cornales > Nyssaceae > Nyssa > Nyssa sinensis. The sequence continues at coordinate 8,939,949 of CM018036.1, forward strand.
ATAAAAACTTCTCTATTTAATTATCAACATCCATGATCTAAGTTTCAAATTAATTTTTTTTATCAATAAAATGATATAATATATTGAAGGTGCCCGGGGTGGCCGGGGGGGGGGGGGGGCATAATTACTAAAAAAAAAAAAAGAGGGCTACCCCACAAAAATTAAAGCCTGTGATCCCCCAAAACTCTACAAAAGAATCTTAATACGTACGAGTAACTTTCTTAACCCCAAAACAAATAATCTCAAAAAACTATCTTTAAAGCGAAAAGGGGGTTGTTCGATCCCCTTAAAAATCCTTAAGTTCATTTTTAAACTAACTACTTGCTCAAATTGCCTCTATGTAACAAGTTTATCATTGAGGTAATGATAACAATTTCTTTTATAAAAATCATGAAATTTAAATATAAAAGAAAAAGAAAACTAATGTTGAAAATAACAAAATCCCCAAAAGTGCCAAAAATAATCTCAAGGCACATGGCACAACCAAAAAAAAAAATCCAATATAATAATCAATGGAAAATTATATATATAAAAAAAAAAAAAAAACTAATGTTGAAAATATCAAAATCCCCAAATAATCAAAAAAATCTCAACGCACATGGCACTACTACACAAAAAAAAAAAAAAAAACTCAATCCAATATAATAATCAAACAATGGAAAACGAGTAAATAACCATATCAGATTCTCGTCTTCTTTAAGTCATCTATCTATCATGTTCTAGGGGTGGAAACATATTAAGGAAAATGAAAATAGTGAGCAAACAGACGATGGTGTTGTTTAGGTTGGCTAAATCTTGAAAAAAATATATGAAATTTATATATAATTCGTGTAAAACAGACAACCGAGAAATTTGTACTCAAACTGTGTTTTTTCCCAAGTTCCCAACTTAGGTACAACATATTGCTTATTTACGAATGTCATCATATTGATATAGAAAAAACTCGTTAAAATGAGTATTCATGATGCAACTTTAACACTATTACAGCATACAGAGACACTATTAAATAAACAAAGAAAGTTCTTTACAAAAAAACAACCATAAAAATCTCATTGTTGAATAACTTTCAAATCAGTTCAGTGAAATTTTCCTATTTTAATCAAATCAATTTCAATTCAGTTCCAATATTAAAAAAATAGTGAAATTTTCCTCTACTAATCAAATTAGTTTCAATTTAGTTCCAGTATTAAGGAAACAATAATATTTTCCTGTTTTAATCAAAATCAATTTCAATTCAGTTACAATATTAAAGAAATAGTGAGATTTCACTGTTTTAATCAAAATCAATTTCAATTTCAATTATATTAAGAAAAGAATGAAATTTTGCTATTTTAATCACAATTAGTTTCAATTCAGTCCAATATTTCTAAAAAAAAAACAGCAAAATTTAATTAAAAATCAGTTTTACTTCAGTTCAAGTATAACAAAACTGTGAAATTTCAATGGTTCAATCAAATCAGTTTTAAGTGGCATCTCTTTTGTAATAAAATTTCACAACCCCAAGTGGAATCTGTTTACAGAGAGATGCCATGTGATAAACATCCATTAGCATGTAGTATTTCCACAATTCAGAGCAATTAGCAACCCTATACACAAACCCAACCATGTACTAACTTTGTTATTACTGCATCAACAAACATGAAAACTAACCATGCAAGACACTAGAGTATTTTAAGTAGTCTATGCCCTCGTAAACCTTGAGGCAGAAAATTCCACTGTCAATAAATGTAGGACTATGTTCTTAGTATGCTAGTGAATGTTTCAAGTGTTGGCAATGAAGGTAGGAATATGTTCTCTAGGCATCAAGCCTGAAATTTCACTGGCTAAAATTGCAATATTTTTATATACAAAATTTTATATGTAATATAGATCTTGTTAGATAAATCTCGATTTTTAGAATTTAAACATGTAAATTTTATTAAAAACTAATTTATATATGTAAATTATTGAATTTTGAAATATGAAAAAAATTGTTGAAATGAATGTTATTTCTCGCAGGAGGTATGTATGTGGCCATTGTTCAGATCGCGTGAATATTTATTTTAGGAAAAAAATGTCTTATAAAAATATAACTAACTCACATATGGACTTAGCTTGCCATAAGTGTAACATGTAGGGACTTTTGGAATTAAATTCTTTTAGCTTATACCTTATCTTGTAGATACTTATTTTGAGAGACTTTTCAATAATTAACTCTCCTCAAATTGAATAATAACGTTGAAGTCATTATTTTACTAGAAGGGGTGCATGCGCACAATGCATACTCCTCTTATTATGTCTACTCTTTGTAATTTTAGTTAGGGTTAATTATATTTTTGTAATTTATACGGAGTTTCGAACAAGACCCTATAGTTTCAATAGAAACAATTAAGTCTGTTGATTTACAAAAACACTTTAATTTAGACCAATTATAAACATCCATCTGAAATTGTTAAAGAAGTTGCTCCAATTCATTTATGTACATTTAAATTAGGTTAATGGGGCCTTAAAACTCTTAATGCTCATAAAATCTCAGACATAATGGTATCACTTTCAGTCATGATTACATTACATATTAAAGGACAATTTTGAACGGTCATTTGCAATTAGACTAGATTTAAATGCATTTACAAATCAAGGGACTTAATTGTTTCAATTGAAATAATAGATCCTTATCTAAAACCCACATGAAATTATAGAATACAAAAATATAATTAAGTCTTTTAGTTAATAAGGTAAAAAGGAGAGATCTCTCGCAATTGAGTTTTGAAAAAAAGACGGCTACCAAATTCCTCCTCAACCTTACACATATAACAACTATTAACCAACCTAAATCCCCTGCTTTTTTCAAAATTTCAAAAGTAAGAATTACCTCCTATGTGGTAAACCATGCAAAGTATGCCACTTGAGAGGAGCCTTAGTGCGCCAAATACCTTTCCAAGGAAATTCTATTCCTTGATTCCTAGTCAAAGCCTCATAGAATGAACGCACACTAAAGGTACCATTCTCAGACACTCACCCATCTAATAAGATCTTCCACCCACCCTCCACATGAATAAACCCCTAGGACAGCAAGAAGTAGCTTCAAAATCGCTGGCCAATCATAACTTAGTGGTAGTGTTACCAAACAATTTATAAGAAGATAAACTTAACTTTTCTTAATGCATCCAACTATTGATATGCATGTAGTGTTACCAAACAAATTATTGCACTCACCTAGGATAGCTCATCTTGAGGTAGTATGCAAAGTAGATGGGTATTTTATGTCAACTCCTAGTAAAGCAATTCTCTACTCTAGGCATTGCTATTTGCGGATCAAGGCTTTATTGTGCCAATTCATCAGGCTAAACTACCAAATGTTAAAATGGTGTATGGTTTTGGGGGTGACGACGATAGTAGGAGGAATATAAAGCAAGCAATAGGAACTTGATCAAGTGTTTACAAAGGATTTAGATAGATAATGGGGGAATATGTGAGCTTTTACAGGCACAAGGTGTTGCTTTTAATGCTAGATTTTCAAGAAAAAAGGGGTCCATTTAGCAAATATTGCAATAAAGCTGCTTCTACATCACCTGTATTCTTATTTAAAAGTGATCATACAATCATATATAGGTATATTATTAACCCTTGGGATCGCATGAGTTCGGAAGAGGCCTTAGGTAATATTCCCAAGGTCTTGGGTTAAACTCCCACTCCAAGAGCCACTTACCTATCAAATATATATATATATATATATATATATAGGTATATTATCATTTCATCAAAGAAACTCCAGATCAAAACTTAATCCTTCTACTTCAACTTAGCATTTGTCAACTGACGTCATGAGAAAGGAGTTCACATAACTAAGGTGGCTAAGATCATGGGAAATAGACATGTTTCCACCAGCTTGACAAAAGTGTAAAGAGCGAGAATTTGGTCCCATTTGCTTCATTCCTCATTCAAAGGTAATAATGTAAACTCGCTTGTTAGGTAAGTGGTAATTATGTAAACATGTTAACTCCACTATTTATAATATAAGTCTTGAATAGAAAGATTGGCAACAATATGTTCCTTTTCTCTATTCTCATATTCTTCTTTCTTCCATTGTTCTCCATTAGAAGTTTTTACCCCTTAAATCATGCAGACAACATCCTATTATTTCTACTTATTTGTCAATGCAGTAACCAATATTTCAGTATATGAACTTATGAACCTACACAAGTTAGATCCCACCTTGGAAAAATCAAAATCTGTAACTAAACATACCGGTATATGCTCCATTCTTCTCATAATCTTGAATGAAGTGCATGATGACTGGTGTTGGTATGACATAACCTATATTCTCCGCGTCTTCGTGTTTAAGGGACTGAAATGCAATACCGACACAATTGCCCTTGTCATTAAAGGCAGGTCCACCAGAATTTCCTGAGTTTATAGCAGCATCTATCTACATAACGAACCAGGATCAAGAAATATCAGGACAAATGGTTAATGGAATAGCTACAAGTACAAAAAATGGCAGAATAGCCCCCAACCTGCAACCCTAGAAGCTCAGTGGAACCATGAACATATGATAGAATCTCTATGCGTGAAACGACCCCACTTGTTACAGAGATCGTGTCTCCCCCAATTGGGTATCCCACAACTGTAATTGCATCTTGAAGTGCTGGCAAATCCCCAAATTCCATAGGTGACACCCCTTCCCAAAACTCATTATCATCTACTGTTAGCATTGCTGCAATATCATATACACCAAAATATGCATTTAACAAGAAATCTCATACTTCAATCTACATATCAACACTTGTCTAACATAATGCAAATTCAGCACAAAATTCCTTAAGCATGAGTGCAATTCAAAAAAGAAGTTAGGGTTTGTCAACAAGTTCTCATTCCAAACACCAAATTAAGATCAAGTAGTCAACATATCCAAGCCCAACTTCCCAAAATTGGCATAACAAAAAAATTATTACCTTAAAAACAACAGTGCCCCGTGATTATTTTTTTGATAATCATGGTATCCCCCACCCTCTCGGCTCTCGGTCAATGACTAATCTTGGAGGTGCCAATCCCACTACCCACAAGTGAGGACACTGTTTAAAGTGCTGTACTCATCAGCTAGGGAGTCGAACTTGAGACCAGGTGCCTACCACACAGGCCCACGTCCCCCCTTACCAACTGGGCTGCCCGCTATGGGCAGAGCCCCATGATTATAATACACAGAATTACAGATTTAGCACAAAAACAGTATTGTATATAATTACCATTATAAACAATTACACAATTACAAATAATGCTTCATGTAACACAAATTCAGAAAGAAATTATCCTTTCAAACTGAGTGGTATAAGTGAATGCAAAGATTAATATTTCAAGTGCACGGATACTGAAGTTCTCACCAATGTCGCATTCAGTCCCAATCCCGAGCACCGTGGCCAAGTACTTTGTATCGGACCCACGCTTCTTCAACTTCACCTGCGTATAATGCTCTACTGAATGCGCATTCGTCAACACCCTCCTCCCACCAATGATAAACCCACTACTACTAGAACTGTACTGTCTCTTCCTCTGCCACGGCAGCGAGAAATTCGGCTCAGTGTGCACGCAGAACACCTTCACAACCGCGTCCATTGACGGCACCGCCCTCGCCATGGCCACACTCTCCCAAACCGGCGCCTCCTCCACCGCAACGAAATTATGCCCTGCGGTATTTCCATTGTTCTCGGTTCGTCTCGTCGGAGAGGCAACGAGGATTTTTTCGGGCTTTTCAGCATGTTTGGGGATTTTATCGAGACGGCCGCGGCGGCGATTGTGCTTGTCGGAGGTGGAGTTTTCAATGAGTTCGACTTTACTGGCGGATAATACGACGTCTTTAATGTCGGGGGAGGATGATGCGGCGGTGTTGGGCCCGCCAGAGGTTGTGGCTTGCAATTCTAGGGTTTCGGCCACTTGTTTTTTACGCTTTCGGCCTCTTCCACGCTTGTTCTCTCCCATCTGAGCTTGTTCTGGCGATTTCTTTTCTCTTTTTTTCCTGTGTAAAACTGTAATCGGGAACCTTGTAGTTCGAGATACAGAGATCCAAAGAGAAGAGGATGGCGAGAAGAAATATACTATACAAAATTGCAGGGAAGGGGTGGGATTAAACAGATGGAGAGAAGAAATTCTCTTCAAAAAGAGCGCGGACGCGGTGGGATTAAACAGACTGACACGACGTCGTTTCTTCGAAGTAAACGATGTCATTTTTTATTTTTCCTATCCCTTCCAGAAGTTCTACCCAAAAAAAAACTTCAAAAAAAAAAAGGATGAATTTGAAAAATTCCTTGAAAACTTTTTCATAAAAAATTCATTGATGATTTATATGATATTAAATTTCAAGTAATTCACATCCAATAAATATCAAATAGTTTTTTTCCAAAAAATTTATCTTCCAAATATTTTAATTTTTTTTATCATATCAAGTCAACTAATACAATTATTAATTATTAATAAATGCTTTCTCACTTTTATTACTATAAGTATTAATAAAAATTACGAGAGAAGAATTCTCTACAAATAAATATCATCCTATAAAAATTAATAAAAGTTGTCGAAGTTGATTAGAGAGTACCGGTGTAGTGCTGGTCAAAGAGTCTCGAACGATCAAATGTACTAGTTTACATATTGAAATAAAGTAAGAAGACTATTACCAAATGTGACGTATCTTTGCACCAAAATTTTATGACATCATTCCAACCGACCTAAGAAGGGTAGTATGAGGGTTCTGCTCAGGTTTCGTTGGTTATGACATCATCTTGTTAGGATACTTTAGTCATTCATTCCCTGTTTATGTCAGATATCACCTCCAAATGTGAACCTGTTCAATTATATTTTTTGAAATAAATAAAAAATGAAAACTTATGTTAAACATGTTTGGCAAAATATTTTTAAAATCTGTTTTTGAGAAGGAAAAAAATATGGAAACAATCCCTTTTAGGAAATTATTAAAGAAAAACATATTCTAAAGAAAAAATTATTCTAAATATATGTGTACTATATTTCCACAAGCGTATCACTTGGTTTTGAAAATGTTGGGTTTTTTAGTAAATAAATACATATTCCAAAGCGCTAACCAATAGTATATAGAATATTCGTGACTTGTGAGAGGAATTTCTTGTTCAAAATAGAAAATTGTAAATAAAAATTGACAACTATTGGAAAATTTATGGCCGAGTCAATTAGTCTTAAAAGCCGTCTCTCCCAAACAAGACTCTAAAAGTCTTTTTGTTTTTTTGTTTTGCTCTTTCTTCCGACCATTTGCCAAAATATATGATATCACAATGCTGAAAGTTATTGATTTGTTTGAAGGGTTAAAATATTTAGATTTAGACGACCTAAGTATATTTTAACAAAAAGTCATAATAGGAGACTAAATAAGTAAAAGTAGCTGTATCTAAAAAAAAATTCTGATATTACTTTTGATATTTTTTTCATAAGGAAAATATTCTTTCGTGTTGAGAAAATAAAATAATACAAAAAACTATTTTAGACACAGGAACACGGAAATTTTGTCAACTTGTTTGGACTTTATTAGCTTAACAAATCTAAAAATAGATCAGCCTTAAAATTCAAGTGTCTCAAATTCAAGTCACTTCTATGCCGATCGTTAACAGATAGAGTTTAAAAGGTGGGCTTGATTGTCACAGAGAAAAGGACTTAGTCGAGTGCGCGTAAGCTGACTCATGATATCCCTTGCCGATTTATAAAAAAAAATTCAATCCACCCTTAATAATTAACAGTGAGTTTGAAAGTTTCGAGGAGAAAATAAAAGAAAGTATAAAAAAAATCATTTGACAATAATAAATTTTTTATGTTTCATTCTTTCATTTATGGGTATTTTTGGTATTTCAAAAAAAAAATCATCAAATACATATTCTCTTCTTTCCAAATTTCTCAACGTTTAAAGAGATTGCTGAAGTAAGCTAAAAACCCTCAAACTTTCTCTCACATTCTTCTATTTTCTCTTCATTAAAAACTTTGAAACAAGAAATTTAGTTATCTCTCTACATTAATCTTTTGTTTTCTCTTCAATTTTCTCTATCCAAACGAGTTGTAAATGACTCATGACAAAGTAACCCTCCTACACTCCCGTACACAGCAGAGGAGGACAAGTGTCAATAACATTTTTTGTAATATTAACCCTCAGGGGTTTGCCTAATGGCAGGGTTACCGCTTGTAAGGGGTTCCCTCCACCCCTCTGAACTCGTAGGTTCGACTCATCGGGCTAACACCCCTTGGGGCCACTCATTGCAAGACAAATGTTTTGTTTCGGAAGATATGTTTGGACTTGAAAGACTTAGTCTGAAGCATGCAAACTGGCCCGAAGATACCATTCATACCCAAAAAAATTTATTTTTTAAAATATTTATATACTTGTTTTCTCATCAAGTAGGAAATTTATACAATGTCTTGAAATCTAAACCAATAACCAGATCAAGTGAAAATTATAGTTGTCTATTGTGAATATGGAATGCAAACTTTCTATAATGATCCCATTTGTAGGGATAAATCTATGCCTAATACAAAACATGGAGCAGTAATTCAATGACATGGGTGAAATATTATTAAGGTTGTAAGCCTACTGAAATAGTGCAGTTTCTTATTAGCTCTCCCTTCATACAATGGTTTTAACATTTACAAAAAAAAAAACATTAGTATCATCGATATAATCCCTATTCATTCACTACCCATGTACACTATTATATACTTCCGTTGTTGTAACAAATAGTATCAGGCTTTCTGGTCAAATTGGGACCCAACATATGTATTGATGTCTTTCTAGTAAACTTATGGTCTCCCTATACGTGGTGTTTATGTTTTCGTTGTTGTAACAAGTGGTATCAAAGCTAAGACATGGAGATCTTAGACAACATTATGTGTGAAAAGTGTCAGTATCTGATAGCTCTTAAAGAATGTTGGCTCTTGTTGGCTAAACACTTGGCGATATTGTGGTACTACCTACACTATGTGTTTAGCATTGGCACAATGGACCTTTGGTGACTCATAGTCTTAGTGGTTGAACACTTTGTGTGCGTTTAGTTTAGTTTAATGGATTTCAAAATAGACGTTTTCAAGTTCAAAACGAACTTTTTGATAAACTAGGTGTTTAGTTCAACTTATGAACTGCACTTTTCAAGATTATAATAAGATTAAAACATACGTTTTGGTTAAACTGTTGGAAAATAATTTTTCAAACTACACTTTTGCATCGCTCATCCAAACAAGCCTTTAGTTATATTGTGGTGTTGCCTATACAGTGTGTTCGGCATTTAATGATACTGTGGTACTTCTAATACAATATATTCAATTTAGGCTTTATTTTATTAGAGAGTGTTTGTTCTTAAGAGAGGTGCACTAAGTCATACTAGTAAGGATTGGTCTTAAGGGGGAGTTGTGATTAATGTGGTAACTCACACGTCAAGTGGAAGATTTGTTAATGTAACCGTGCGAGTCTGGAGTCCCATATCGGGTATTGAGTGTCATAAGGAAGGTCTAATATACATAATTAGGACAAAGGCCTAACAACTTAAGTTTTTGGGTCAAGTTGGGATTTCATATCAAGTATTAAGTGTAATAAGGAAGGCCTAATATACATATTAGGGCCTTTTCGATCTCTCTATATGCAATATTTATGCTTTCGTTGCCTTAACACTTAGGTGTCACAACATTTCTTTTAAGAAAAAATGCATGTTAGTGCAATTGAACATAAATCAAGACATCAATTTAAGTTAGTGGATGTTTTGAGGAGCTTCACCAAACACACATGGAGAAAAGTAATCTAAAGTCATTTTTTTGTAATTGTATTTTTGTGTGTTTTGAAAAATAAAATTAACACATATTACAAGAATAGGAGCCACTATATTTAACAATCTCCAATTCTTACAAGAAATGTTGCTAGAGCTTTACAATACTAATGTGGGAGAACCTTATTTATGTAATGTTGTTTAATGAAAGAAGTAGCAGAAACTGATAGCTGTCAACAATACCTTTATGTTGACCTAAAATGCTTGCAGATGGCCATATGTTACCTAAATGTGTTAGTTGCACTTATATCATAACCTAACTTTAACAAACTCTCATTTCTCCAATAGACATGTTACCCCCCCTTTTTTTATCTTGGTCTCACACCCATTTTATTGTCTTAACTATTGTAGCTCTATCTCTCTCTCCTCTCTCTATTGTTCTACGTAAAAATATTAAAGAAATTTATTTTTTGCCATTCGTGTAATACCCCGACCCGACTCGGACGGTAACCGACTCGATAGGCTCGGGCCATGACACGTAAACCCGAACCATAGGCTAAAATATGACGTGAGTTAAATCGAGAAATAAATGAAACAATTCGATTTTGAAACCGAAATAATAAACTAATAATAGTTATAATAATAAGAAGATAAATAAAATAAAAATATATATAAAATTTAATGAAAATACATTAAAGTATATAAACATGTATGTATATAACAAAAGTATATGTATGTATGTATATAGGAATAATTACATATGTATATATATATATATTATATAAAGAATACAAAATATCTAGATATTTAAAGGTGTGTGTGTGATCAGTGTGTGTGCTGAAGTCGGTGGTGTGTGTGTGAGTTTGTGTGTATTAGTATGTGTGTGTAATATTATATATATATATATAACTATAAAGTATCAACCAAAAGATCTTCAAAAAAATTAAATGAAAAGCAGAAGTGATAAGATCAGATATATATATATATATAGAGAGAGAGAGAGAGAGAGAGATAGAACTGAATTAGAGGAAGAGAGATCTAGAGAGAGAAAGTGATGAAAGAAGGAGATTTCTGAAGAATTTAAAAACTGGAAAATTGCTAAACAGGTACCAAATCTAAACTCTATCGTTTTGATTTTTCTCTATGCTGCTTTAGATTCAGTTTGGAACTATTAGAAATCAAAAACTTGAAGAAAAGGAACCAAGAAAATAGGTGAACTTACGGTCAAAAATGGTGAACATGATTACATGAAACCAAACGAAATTTTGAATCATGATATGAATAGAACATTGCTCTAGGATTCTAAAACATTTTGAATCACCTAAAACGGTTGAGAGATGGCCATTTTATGGCCAAAAATCCAGTCACCTAGTGTAATACCGGAAAACTGAGGTGGTGTCTGAAAAACCGTGATGGTTGAGAACAGAATTTGTTCTAAATTATAGATTGAAGTCTTAGAATTGATTTGATATGAAAAGAATAATATTTGAACGTGAAAACTATGAAAAATTGAGAAAATAGCGAGTTGGGGCACTGTTCTGGTGACGGTGGCCGGAATCTTCGCCGGAGAAGACGACGGAAAAAGGAGGGGCTGTCGGGTCAAAAATGAAATCTGGTCTAGGTTTGGATTCGAGGTTCGGGTCCCAACCCGTTTGAAACAGATCCTTGAATAAGTTGAACGGTGCCTGTTTTGATAAGTGGTTGATGACGTCATGCTGACACAGTAACCAAACTAAACCATTTTGGTTTCTGACCGAATCGGACCGACCCAATTGAATTGGGATTGAACCGGACGGTTCACTTAACAAGTTTCTGAAAATCCTATTTTGACCCCCCAAACTTTCGGTTAATTACACAATTGCCCAGAAAATTAAATAACAATTAATTTAAAACCCTTTTTAAATTTAGGAAATTATTAAAATACCATTAAACCAAAATTAGTCAAACGAAGTCCAAATAGAGTAAACCAATAGTGCATTTTGACTATTTTGGGCATTCTGAATCCAATAGTGGGGTCCGTTTCATGAGACAGAACTCCAAAAAAAAAAAGACACGTTAGAGTGTAAATTACCAAATGGCCCTTATTGTCCTTAAAACCAAATAGAAGTCAGAAAGGGTCTAAATTGACTTTCTTCGACGTTCCGGACTCAGTGGTGAGGTCCGTATGTTGAAATAAGGTACGAAAAAATATGACACGTAAATATGTAAGGTAATAGAATCAAACTTTAAAACTTAAAGAAGCTACCCTAAGAAATGTAACTAAAATTGGAAAAAGAATTAATGATAATTAAATCAGAGTAATATTATGGAATGTGACCGGACTTTGAAATGTGATTTTAGGGAACTTCAAAGGAAGGATTTTTGGAGTTAAGTCTTTGGAATTCAGGTGAGTGTTTCATACCATATTGAGGTAGAAACTTTCATTATAAATATAAATATTGAACTTTTTTATGATATATCGACATATGAAATCGTTTTCCTTTATAGCATTTGTTTAACAGTTATACTGTATACGTTTTGAATGACCTATTGACAACTATATTGTCTTCTTTGACTTAAGAAAATGTGTTTGTAAGATACTCAAACGTTATGTGATTTTTTCTCACAAATGTTGAACTATTTTAACTAAACATTAAATAAAGAACTTTGATTTGAGTAATTGAACTGCTATTGATGATTATTGATTTTGGATATGATTTGGTTATGATTTTGGTGCTTTGAATAGAACACTCTTCTATGATTAATCACTATCGAATAGGTTGTGATTCTCTGAACCCTTCCCCCAGGGTATATTGTGGTGAGCCGGTGTTGATACGGCATATTGAACTAGCTAGCCTATGATCTCAGTCAGCGAGGGTCTAATTTGCTGAACCATAGAAGTGAAATATATGATTTTGAATATGAATATTGAAAATCGAACCATGAATCTGAATTATTGAACTATGAATTTGGGTTATTGAATCATGAATCTGAATTGTTGAACTATGAATTTGGGTTATTGAACCATGAATCTGAATTATTGAACTATGAATTTGGGTTATTGAACCATGAATCTGAATTATTGAACTATGAATTTGGGTTATTGAACCATGGTTTTGAATTATTGAACTATGATTTATCGAACCATGATATTGAACTGTGATTTTGATTTATTGAACTATGTTATTGATTATCGATTTACGATTAGCATTAAATTGAGATTTATTGGAAGCGAATTTGATACCGTTATCTTGTACTATAAATTAAGATAACATATGATATCTGATCATTGACATTTTCATATTGAATTATATAATAGTTTTGAAACCCTTGGTATATTATGGAATGCTCACGAGCTGGGATACTCACGAGCTGTTGAGCTCATAGGATATTTTTATCCTATTTCAGGTGATGATATCAGGAAAAGAAATAGCAGGTTCAGTCAGACTAGTTGGAAGCTTGTAAAGCTATGAACCCTTTTTGTAATAGGATTTTGCTAGTCATGATGTAGTTGCTTTTGAAAATTTTGGGCTGTATATCGAATATGACATCAGCAGGCTTTGAAAAAATTACATCATGTACTTTTTGTAAATACTATGGAATGTATAAATAGATGACTAATGTTGACTTGAGTGTTAATTGACGCTTCCGCAATAGAAAAAGAAATTTATTCTGCTGCGTTTGATTAATGGAAATCAGAAAAAGCCTCGGTGGCCGATCATGAGCCCTCGATCCGCATGGGCCGGATTTGGGGTCGTGACAATTAGCATTGAGCTTAACATGTGTTGTGTGAGACCCATATTTAGCATGTAAGATAACTTATTCATTGTAGCAATTTTTTTATTCATTAACTTACACCGACACTAATTTACGCAATAATATCTCAACTATTAGAGTAATTCTTAGATAAACCTGGGTCCATAAATTAAGTATATAATCTGACAACTGAATTGAAATTTTTGTCTCATTTAAAACACACAAATCATCCACATAACAAATGATGATTAGCCTAGTTTATAGACCTATTCATACAAGAATTTTTTCCACTGCAGATTGTAACACCCCAACCCAATTAAGTGGGACAATTAGGATAATGACGATTATCATAAAATAATTTGCTTATTAACCATGGGCAATTCTAATTAAGACTAGTAATCCGTAAATATGAAAGCGAATGTGTAAATGAGAACAACTAGTTCTAAATTAGAGACAACTAATTTTAAGAATGCAAATTTAATGGACAGAGGTTCATAACTTGATGACAAATTACGATTGACGTTAATTGAGGATTAACACACAAATAATATTGTAAAATTAGCTGCACAAGGTGCACTTAAGCAAGACTAATGTGATACATGAATAAAGTGTGTTTAATCAAGATTATCCTAAAAAAATCATAATAGACTTTTGGCAATAATTAAAGCACAATAAAATACACCAAGGTTAGACTAGTAATGCGTAGATGAAGTATGCTTAATCAAAAAGTCTTGCGAAAATTTCAAGAGACTTTTATGAGATTTAAAATGCAAAGTTTGAGAATTTATGAAATACACTAAAATGAAATATAATGCATAAAAAATAATAGAAGGAAAAAGACTCAAAAGTGCTCCTACCAAGTTTTGAACCTTGCACCTTGTGTAAGCAAATGTTAAGCTTCTAAAAAGAATGTCAAATAGGCTATAACACTTTTATGCTATTATACCCACATAAAATGCATAAATCTAATAGGATACATGTAAGAGACTTGCATAAAAAAGTGAGGTGTCAACCTTCATGTAGTCAAATTGTGATGTTCAAATTTGATTGGGACATTCATCCAATCAGAATTCATGCAACAACACAACTATATATATGTGTGTGTGTGTGTGTATATATATATATATATATATATATACTATGTTGTGTATGCTTGTGGGGGAATTCAGACACTTTATTTTGGAGTTCAGCTAGAGAAAGAGGAAATCTAGAGAGAGAAAGGAAAATGATAAAGAAGAAGAAGAAGGAAGAGGAGGAAGAAAACTATTCTTGCATGGTTGCCTAAATGAAGGAAGGCCACCCACCTGAAACTAGGAAAGAAACAGTGGAGGAAAGAGAGGAAGTTGCTGGGGCTGAAGACGAACAATGAGAGAAAAATCATGTATTTCTCTCTCTAGAACTTTTCATGCATAAGCTTTAATATGATCGATTTATAGAGTATAAATATGATCGATTTATAGAGTATAAATACTGATTCTAGATTAATATTCAAGATCCCAAAGCTAAAAACAGAATCAAATAGAGCCAAAATAGTAGAAAACTTGGAACCGCCATTAGAGGACCCCAAAGAATATTGGGTCTGACTCGAGTTAAAACAAATCGGGATTGGTCACTTGGGGCTGAAACTAGGTTCCATAAACCATTGTCTCGCGACCAAAAAGCTCAAAAAAAGACCCCTAAATAGTGAGTTACAGCTTTCAGTGATGGAGCCAAACCTCACAAATCAGCCCCTAACCTTGATTCTTAGAACGAGAAACAAAAGCCCATGTCCTGAGGATCATCATAGAGAAAACCACGCCAAAAAGGATCAGAAACAAGCTAGGACAGAGCTTGGATAATTGACGGCCATAGGAGCTCCGATAGGAGCTTTCCAATAGGTTTCGAACTCCCAAACCAACGTGAATGCCTAAGTTATTACACAATGAAGAGATCAGAGTTGAAAACAGAGAGAAAAATGGCTTGGAATATCATGAAATAGGAGGGAACATTTTAGGGTTTTCTCTGCTACAATGAATTTCATTTTGGGATGACAATGAAAAGTGTCGGTCAGTTAGGTCGGATCTTCGAATTTAGGGTCGGGTCATAACCGGATGGATTGGGTAAATTCAAACGGTGTAGTTTTTTTTATGGGGTGATGTCACGCTGACGCAATGAACTAGTTGGTTTTTGACAAAATTGGGTCGATTCACTTACCCCTAGACTGGGCCAAATGGTTTTTTAAAATAAGTTTCTAAAATGCTATTTTGACCCTTGAATTATTATTTTATTGCACTGTGACACAATCTTTTGAGAAATTATTCAATCAAACCCTTAGAAAATTAAAATTATTATATTTTAAATTCTGGAATTCTGAAAATTATGATAGTACCCCTGAAATTAAGAAAAAATACAAAAATGCCCCTAAACTCAAGTAAAATGACCTAAATGCCCTTATTAAGTGGGAGAAACTTTACGTTAATATAAAATAAGCTAGACGAAGCCAAATCAAGATCTGTAAAAAACAAACTTATATTTTTTTGACATTCTAGACCCAATGGTGGGCTCCATTTGGGCAAATGGATTTCCTAAATACGTAAACAGACAAACTAGACTAATTTCAAAAAGGTCCTAAAGGCTGAATAAAGCTACCAAGTAAACTCCAATGACCTATGAAAATACCTACCTTTGGGATATTTTGGACCCAATAGCGGGATTCATTTTATGAAACGAAATCGCAATAATGTAGACACATGAAATATTATAATTACCATTTGCCCTTAGCAATTCAAAAGCCAGTTAAATGTCAAAGATGACATATTCTCACTTTCTTTGATGTTCCAAACTCAACGGTGGTATCCATTTTAGGAAACAAAGTACCGAAAAATTTGATACGTGAAAGTATAAAATTATAAAAATGCCCATAGACTTAATATAAGCTATGAATGTGTAAATTAAGATCTGTGAAAGCCTAAATTAATTATATTCGATATTCCAAACTTGACTAGTGATGTCCTTTTGAGAAAAATAAGACTCAGTAACAAACTGAAAAATGAAAAATACGTTCTTCAAACTTAAGGAAGTTACCAAAAGTGTATAGATGAAATTAGAAGGTCTATGTAAATGTTATGAGGACCAACTGGACTAAAAAATGAAGTCTAAATACGTAAATTATGTATAGAGAAATATGAGATATTAAAAGTGTAAATTACCATTATGTCCTTAAAGGGTCAAATAAGCTATAAAGCATTAGGAAACCCTAAATTGGGAATTTGAAGATCTCTTAATCAATTTGACTAAGTTCAAAAGAACTTAAAACTACTGAATAAAGATATTTGGAATTAGAATGAATACGAATTCAATATGCAATGTATTTTTGATCCATGATTATAAGATCAGCCAAATGATGAAAAAATGGAACAAGGTTACAGGAGAGCTACTTGGTACCAGTGTGGGAATGCAATGCTAAAAATGCAATATAAGTAAACCCGAATTCTAATATGTGGATTTCTACTCTGTCAATGTGGCCTACTTGTATAAATGCCAATATTTGTTTCTTGAAATTATATATCATAATTGCTTCAAGTCCACAACTCATTGATTATTATGTTTTCATTATGTGAAAATTTACGATTTGTTGATATCTTATTTGTTATGAACATTTACGAGTCCTTTGACTCCTTGACTATATATTGTCTTTAAGATCATTATGATCCATTTTGTTGTAGGACGTTTGAAACCTATGTATATGCTCATACCTTGTAGGAATCTTTTTGTTGATAGCATTATTTGTGAGTATGTGGGATTGTGTCTGTCATAATGCCCATCTTAACTCTTTGGATGTTGATGACCTACGGGTCGGTGTTTGGGAATGATACCTAACACGTAGTCCCTATGAGGACATTTTGATATGATGATAAGAGCTCTTTGTGCCATTCAGGGGAACCCATAGATGAGTGATGAATCTGGATGAGTGTTATGTGGGGGTAGCCGGGCCCTATTTGATAGTATCTATTGACTCAATTTGTATATGTTTGATTCCACACCATTTGTTGATTTGATAATGTTATCTTTGAATGTAAAATATGTCTTTGAGGCTCATCTTTGTATTCGATTTAAAGCTCTTTGATTTGGGCAGCTAAACATTATATGTTGATAAATTTGTGCCTATTGACTTGCTTAGTCATTCTTATCGCATTTGTGAACTCCTTATGAACTGTGTTATTCTAGATTGATGGCTAATTCCTTTGAACTTGAAATTATATGATTATTCTCTTATTATACACCCTTATGTAACCCATGACAGAGTGAATGATTTACTTACTAAGCTAAGTTAGCTCACCCCAGAATTATAATAATTTTTTAGGTAACACAATATGGAAGGAAATGCAATGACAGTGACCAGTGGAGCTAGTGATGTACTTGTGGGCAATGTTGATGATGTATAGCTCCAAGTCATAATTTGAATATATATATATATATATATATCCTATAAGATTGATTTCATTGTTAGATATTGTGACATAGTGATACTAGAAATGATATTAAACTTGAATGGTGATTTATGATGATGAAAATTGTACTTGGAGATAATCTGATTGATAATTGTTAAAGTTCTATTTGTTATTAGATGAATTGCATATGTGTAGCTTCTGTACTTGATACATAAAAGAAAAAAAACTTATCACTCTTTGGTGTAATTCATTTGATTTTATACAAGTCTGTCTGAGTGACAATATCGAATCACCGGCCCTTAATTAGCATAGGGTGGGTTCCAGGCTATGACACAGATGCTCTAAAAAGTCCCTTAGAAGCTCAAGATAAACATAGTGCTATTTTGGTGATGGCCCCCCCCTCCCAGACTTGGCTAGACACCTATATCAAGCATGTAAAGACACCCTCTTTGTGTCCTTAGTGGGTGTTTGGTATAACGGGTGGAGGGAAAAGCTGCATGGGCGGCTCGTGATTTTCAAATAGAGCTATTTGAAGTAGGGAAAAAAACTATGTTTGATTCGCAATTTTCTCTCTCAAAAGCAGGCTAAATGAGTCTAAGGGGCTGTTTGGGAAGGGTGAAAACTAGTTTGATTAGGTATTACTCCAGTCCAAAAAAGTAGAACTTAGTTTGGTAACATAAAATTGATTTTGTTTTAGGGTTTTTAGTAGTCTAACTTGGGGCAAAACTAGGCCCTAGTTAAAACAACTGATTAGTAGTTTGAAACAAAATCTATCTTCTCATCGACGTTCTCGTTACTATGTTAATGAAAAAGAGTATATATTTGGAAAAAAGATTACACCAAAAAGCTATCAACTATCATCAAGGAGTCCTATCCGTATTCAACACTATCATCATATATGAAGCCTAACAAAATGATTGAAGAGGAAAAATCCAAAGGGGGCTTGAGGCATGGGATCTCTAGTATCGCCAGTTCAATTCTTCTTCGATATTCTCTCCACTTTCTCAATTGATTTTGATTTTACATTCTACACGTAACAAACAAGTTTTTCTTTCCTTTGTCACACTTTCCTCCTCCGGTTGTTACTACAAATTTGGTTCTAGGGCTTGGGTTATGAAGATACAGATAAGAAATTACAAATCACCATTGGGTAAGTTTTTCTAAATTATCTTATTTTGAGTTTCTCTTTTACAAAAACTTTGATTCAATCTAAAATTTGAATGTTAATGTAACTTTGTATCTTTAAGAAAAATTATTTTTCTAATTTTCAAAAGATTGTTTGATAGTCCACTGATACTATTTATTTTATTTTATTGGTAAATACTCTTGGTTCTAATCCCCAGCATGTTTTGCTAGTTAAGATTTAATTTTGATGGAAGTGTGAGATGAGTTAGGGTTCAACAGATAATAGTTTGAAAAAATGTAAAATGTCACAACTAATTCATAATTAGTTCAAAACAAAATCTATATTAGGTAGATCTGATCAGGTAGAGTTGGTTTTCAACTGAACCAGATTTGAAAATTCCCGAACCAAACCATGTGTATACAATTAAACTAGAGATTATGCAGACACACACGATGATGACACGCTGCCATATAATCATATCGTAATAGGTGAATATCACAAAATAAAACATTATTTTTTCAAACCTTTATTGCCTGTAGAAACCTTTATAATGACTAATAATTAATGTACTAGAAGTAGCTTTCTTCTCAACCACTTAATGTTCAAGCTCTCAATTTATTGAAATTTACGGATCTTCAGGAACAGGAGGTGCCTTTAAAATTATAAATGACGGTAAAACATGCTATTATATATATATATATATATATATATATATTATCAAGTTTGAACACACATGAATTTTTTTCTTCTTTTCAGTGAGTATTGAGTACAGAAGATGTTTAACTGGATTCTTGGATGGCACCAATATATTTTTCCTCTCTCTCTCTCTCTCTATATATATATATATATGTATATATATATATATAAAATAGTCAATAATGAACACCCTCCTTTATGGTGTTGCTTAATCTTTACTTATGGCGTTGGCCGACCCATTTAAAGTCTTCCATTATTCTTCTTGCCTAGTCATTTCCTTTGCTTTAGAGCTACCTTTTTGGTCTCAAGCCTTGCATGCACCACAAAGTAAAATAGCCAACCTAGCGTTTTTTTTTATTTATTTATAATTTTATGCCCTGTTCAAACATAATTTCTCTCTCTCCTACTGCTATACAAATCTCTGTTTGTATATAAGTTAACCTAATACAGAACCAAATCTCTGTTTTTTTTTTTTCCAAATAAAATAAAATATAGATATACTAAATATGCGTTTGAAAAAAATCATTTAAATGAATGAATTCCTATCCCGTTGATGATTCCTTCTATATGTGTCACCCTATTGTTTGTTTATTCTCTCCTTTTTTTTTCCCTCCAGTTTCTTTTCTGAAAGAAAGGACTTAGAGGCGAAAGTATAGTTTGCCTGTTTGGTTATGTAAATTTTTCAACATATATACTCCTCAACCTAATTAAGAAGTTCCCTTTTTATCTTTCTCCCAAACAGCTTGTCCCCAGAAGGAGTTACGAATAGAATCAAGACTAATTAGATGCTAAATTTAATTTTCCGAGTGAGGAACCATAATGCTCTCCTACTTGTTTGATCTACTATTATAAAAAAAAACTATCTTAAATTGTAATTATTTTTTGTTGCTAAATTCAGTGACCAAATAATATCTCGTATCTCTCACGATTTCAAGTATATTAAAGTGAGACATGTTATGCTTATTGATTTTCCAATGTTGAATCATTATTATGAAACGAGCTTGATAATTTTTGAGTTTGTTGGGATTCAAGAAATTCAAAATAATGAAATTCTTATATTTTTAGTCTCGAGAGCTGAAAAAATTTTGGGGAAAAGTTTTAAGTAAATAATTTCTAGGTTGAGCCAAAATTTTAGAAAAAAAATGAGAAAATTAAGATAAAAATTTTGGATCTGATTAAAATTTTGGGATAAAAAATGAGAAATGAAAGATAAAGATTGAGTTAAGCTAATTTTTTGAGATGAACTAATTTACAAAATGATAAAATTTGACTTGTAAAATTTGTTTTTCCACATTTTGAGGTTACAGTCCACCCTAGCCTCCATCTACTTCTACCATTGATTATGAGCAATGAAAATTAATATTTTAATTTTATTGTTCCTATTTAGATGTTAAGTCAACAATTTCTTCTTCTTTTTTTTTTTTTATGAATCGATAAATAAGTATTTTGAATCAGTTTACATGTATGAGACTGAATCTCCCTTCCAGTAATACTCAAATGTTATTTCAACATTTTTTACAACATGTTTTTGCAATTTTTTTTTTTTTTTTTGGTATGCTTTCTTATTATTGTTAAAAAGTAGAATGGAGAAGTTAAATAAAATGTCTAAAAATAACAGTATAGGAGAAATAATTACATATATAAGCTAAATAGAGAATTGGTATAATCAATTCCCACGCACTTCACGCGCCGGTCACGGGTTAACAGTCACATGGAGGAGGTTCAGAAAAACAACGCGTCCCCACCGATCTTTAATACACACCGCCCTAATTAAGTATTATGGGATTGATGAATACAAGCTGGGTCTCTCTGTCTTGTCAAACAAGAACCCCAAATTTCATGCCTATACACAATATATACATACGTGTATATATATATATATACATTTACTATATATACGTCTGTACAAATAATTTATATTTGGAATTTTGGGTACAAATTATTAAATTACAATAAGATAAAATCTTTATTTGCCAATACTAGAAAATGAATTGAGTAAAGAAGGTAGCAACTACTACAGAGAGTGAATGAGTAAGAATCATGTGATCTTTGCCACATTCTCTCTCTCAACTTTCTTGTTTCAAAAAGCCCAAAAGAAGACCTCCATCCCCCCTTCCCACACGTTTGTTACTGGGTGTTCTGTTATCTCTCAGTTTCTTCATTATTATTTTTAAGTTCATCTATGGCTTCAACTGCTTCAAGGTTCATCAAATGTGTAACGGTTGGTGATGGGGCTGTTGGGAAGACCTGTATGCTTATTTGCTATACCAGTAACAAATTCCCCACTGTGAGTGCTTCTTCTTGCAGAAGATCCGTCTGGGTTTCTCATTCTTGTATATATGGGCGTCTGTGTGTATATGTATCTATATTTATAGGTTATTTTATTATTTTAATGTGTTTATGCATCTGGGTTTTGCAGCTTTTTGTGTTTTCATGATTTCATATCTCAAAAGCTCTCTCTTTCTCTGGTTCTATGTTCTGCTTTATCCTTTTGGATTCTTTAGTTAGTGTATTCTGTTTCATAAATGCTCATCTAGGTCTCACCCCTTCTCTCGCGGGTTTTCCTATCATCTTCCATTTTTTGACGAATTTCTTTTCCCAGTAGTTGGCTTATTGGGTGTTTGACTGTTTGTTTTTATTTTTGTTATTCTGTAATTTTTTTCTTTTCCCCAATCAGGACTATATACCGACAGTCTTTGATAACTTCAGCGCAAATGTGGTAGTTGAAGGCATTACTGTCAACTTAGGCCTCTGGGACACAGCTGGTAGGATTTTGATTTACCTCATAGTCAATTCCATTTTTATTATTTTTCATTAATCATATACTAAAGTTAAGCATGAAATTTTCCACTATAATTGCGTTGACCTCATATCAATTTTGCTAAATTGAATTTTTTTCTCTTGTTACTCATTGTTTTCCTATATTCTCTACAGGACAAGAGGATTACAATAGATTAAGGCCCCTAAGTTACCGAGGAGGAGATGTGTTTGTCTTAGCTTTCTCGTTAGTTAGTCGTGCAAGCTACGAGAACGTATTTAAAAAGGTGCATTTTGTTGAAAGCTGTGTGTTCTAATTTGTTGCTTGGGGTTGAATTTTAAGTATATGGAGAGATTTCTGATAGACAATTGCTTGGCCAGTGGATCCCTGAACTTCAGCATTATGCCCCCGGAATCCCAGTTGTATTGGTTGGCACCAAACTGGGTGAGTTAAGAAGTCAAGAAGCTCTGATTATGCTTTTGTTGTTTGTTTTCTGCATCCTTGCTTATTTATCAGCTTCATGTGTTATATGCCTAGTTGAATGGTAGTGTTGCTGGTAAAAGCCATCTGATTGTTCCATTTGAGTTTTGGTGACGCTTTGTTCAATATAGCTGAGTTCTGTCTTGTTTTTGAATGTTACAAGGAGTTTGGAGTCCAGAAATGCATACGTTAAACCTGGCAGGCTGGCACAAGTGATAACCATAAACAACTTTATAGATGTACCATTAGCAATTCTGAGAGTATATCTTAATTCTTACCATTCTAATGCAGCTTGCCAGATGGAAGCATATTGATACCCCAGGAAATAATTCATAGAAATTGAAGAATATGCAATTGAATAAAAAAAAAACGATGGAAGCAATCTGTGCCATTTGTGCATGTTCGGTTCACACCTTTGTAGGTTTTCATAATGAGCTTGTATTTTGGTGAAATTCCATAATGCAGAGCTGGGCGTTGAGAAATTCCGCACCTTGGTTCAGTCTTGGAATTGACTAGATGGATCATCCTGGTGATTAATTTGAACAGCCTCTAAAATTTTAAACTGGACCTTTTCATAATGGAAAAATAATACTCTCTTTTGAATCATGTCTATTCCTAGACAATATATGATTTCAAAGGGACAATATTTTATCTTCTATACTGGATAAGCCATATTTTCAACATGTGTTATCTTTTTCACAACACCTTGATTCAGTCTTGGAGTTGACTAGATGGATTATACTGATGATTAATTTGACCAGCCTCTAAATTTTGAAACCAAACTGTTTCCTAATTGGAAAATAGTACTCTCTTTTGAATTGTGTCTTGTTGTAAATATTGATTTTGACTTAATATGTAGCTTAATTTAGGCATTAGGTTGATTAATTAATTGTATTGATTGTAGGAATTAATTTAGGATAGTTTCCTTATTTACTTATAAGTTGTGATTATAAATATTGACCTCCTAGAAAGAAGAATATATCTCTTTTTCATTATCTAAAATACTTTAGACATGGTATCAGAGTGGGTTTTCTAAACCATAGCTTCTCTTTCTTGGTCCTTTCCTTCTTGGTGCCTCTCATCTCTCTTGGTCCTTCTCAACAGAGCCTTTTGGGTATCAGAGCGGGTTTTCTAAACCATAGCTTCTCTTTTTCGGTCCTTCCCTTCTTGATGCCTCTCATCTCTATTGGTCCTTCTCGGCAGAGCCTTTTGGCTCCTTCGACACCTCTCGGTAGAGTCTTTTAGCTCCTTCGGTACCTCTCGGCTCCTTCGGCACTTGTCGGCACCTCTCGGCTCCTTCGGCACCTCTTGGCTCCCTCAGCCCAACCAATCTCGCCCAACTTCTCTCACTTCTCAAATCTTTGCTCTAGCAACTTATTTGTCCCATCATGGCTTATAAATTGGACATCAAAGACTGCAATTGACTCTATTTGTAGCAAGCTGAGAGTTATAGATATATACTCTCCAGCTTGAGGGGAAGTATTGTAAATATTGATTTTGACTTAACATGTAGCTTAATTTAGGCATTATATTGATTAATTGATCGTATTGATTGTAGGAATTAATTTAGGATAGTTTCCTTATTTACTTGTAAGTTGTGACTATAAATATTGACATTAATTTATGATAATTTTCTTATTTACTTGTAAGTTGTGACTATAAATATTGACCTCCTAGAGAAGAATATATCTCTTTTTCATTCTTTAAAATACTTTCGACATGTTTATTCCTAGACAAGATACGATTTCAAAGGGACAGTATTTTATCTTCTATACCGGCTAAGCCCTATTTTCAACACTTGTGTTATCTTTGGTAAAATGACTTGAGGGACAATATAGGACACAATGCATGGAGGGTAGAACAACACTTATTTATTCAACACTTGTTATCTTAAAGAAACATATTTTTGGGTTTTCCCCCTTGAAATTTGAGCCTACAATCAATTATTGTATCCAGTCTACCCTTCCTAGCACTCTGCATAGGCAGTAGTCCAGGACCAACACTTGGTAATGACATCCTAGTCTTAGTTATTCCTTTTCTTATTTATAGATAAAAGATCATTGCAGAAGTTCCAGAGGGTGACCTATGTACTAGTGTTGTTTGTATGCAACACCAATTCTAGTAGAGAAATGAAAACCTTATCTAGCACCCTTATCACCAATGAAGCACGGATACTTTATTTTGACTCACATGTCCGTGTCGGACACTTCTCAGACACGTGTTGGACACTTTTTAGACACATGTCGAACATGCAAAAAATGAGTGTCCAAATTTTTTTTCTTAATTTCGGACATGCTTTAGACACTTTATGGACGCGCTCAGGGACACGTTTTCTATTTTTTTCTTCTTTTTTTGGATTTTGCATGGTTTTCTCTTATTCTTTTTTTTTTTTTGGGGTTATATATGTACATATACATGTTTTATGTAATAGATAATAAATTTGTTTTGGAATTTAAATCATGGATGTTGATGATTAAATGAAGAAGTTCTTGAATTTTTAATTAATGATTTTGTTGTTTTAATATCTTAATAATATTTTTGTTATTTGTGTGTTTTTATGTCAATTTTAATTGAAAGAATGTTAGGTTTTTATTATATGGTCATATAAAAAATTACATATATTCCACGTGTTCTTGTCTTACTTTTTTGAGAAATGATGTGTTTGTGTGTCAGTGTTGTATTGTGTCGTATCTGTGTCCCATGTTGGTGTCCCTATCTAGCTAAAGTTTCTTATTTATAAATTTGTTTTCAAAGGCTACTTGAACCAAAGTTAAAAATCTTTAATAATAAAAAATAACTCAATGAGCACGATAAAAATCTAGTCAAAGTTTAAGTCATACAACAACATTGTTTTTATTGATAAGTGGCCCTTGGTGTGGGAGTTGAACTTGGGACCTTGGGAATATTACTAAATTACAATCCCAAATTAAATAGACCATACTAACTAAAAGTAATAAAAGTCTAATCCAAATGAAGCTAACAAGACGCAATATATTCTCCTCTATCCCTGCTTTGGTGCAAGACAATCTCTACTATCCTTGTGGTTTCAGAATAGATCTTTAACTACTCATCTGTAAAATGGTTAATAACAACAGTGAGCTAAAAAGCGTCGCAAGTAACCACAAGTCATGCCAAGGTTAAGGGTCAAATCGATTTTAATTGAAATACATGGTTTTTGCAAATAAACATTTATAAGGTCTAAAACAATGCAAGGGTTGCAATAAAAAGGATGATAACAATTTTCAAGAGTATTATAATCATAACTCAATTCATAAATCATTTGTTATTCAAATCTATCATTAGGTACTTGAGCTCATAAAAATCATTATTATCTGTGGTCAACAAGTTTCCTCGTTGACTAGGGTATCTTAACCAACTTCCCCTGTTGGTATGGTCCACAAGAACTAGTTCTAAGAACGCTAGTAAATGGCTCATCACTTTACCCTCATGGCTAGGTATTTTAATGAATTCCTTAGTTGGCAGGGTACATAGAAGATCGTTCAATCTAAGTCAAGTATTTAAACAAATGGCAAGATTTTCATTTAATGTTTCAATATAATTTTTTTCTAGTCATATCTTATAAGTAGTTCAATCTAAGGTTTCAAGATAACATTGTTATGAACAACACAATTTGACCCTTTCGGTTTAGATGCAACTCAATCATTATGCAATTCAAAACATAGCAATATAAATCAAAGTAAATAATTTGCTTCATAATCTATCAAAATAATTCACATTTTTGGTATTTCAAGAAATTCATAGATTTTCAAATAAAAACATACCGATGAATGACATGGTCACTTGCCTCAATTCGCTAACCAATATATAGTTTATGTCTTTTAGAATTTGTCCGCAAGTTTCTTCAAACAAGCCTATAAACACAAATATATGTTTCATGAATATATATTTGATCATGTATACACAAGGCCCTAAATTCCTTCCTAGCGGGTATTTGTTGCAACATCTAATGTTCCCAAACTGTAAACTTAACCCTTATATCCATCCTATTATGGGTAACTAGGTGTAGGAAAGTAAAACTCATAAACCCTAATCCTATTCATTCCCATAATGATGCATGTGTGTGTAAATATATACATACATACATACATACATGTATTTACATAGGCTCTCAATCTTATATTCATTGTACAATCAACCCTTTTTCTAATTAATAAACATGGGAGATAGAAAATTTATTAATTATTAGAATTATTAATTATTAAGTTTTCTTATACATTTATTAATAAAAAACTGTTCCTTACATGTATACGACTTTCAGTTTGATGACATTTTAATCTTTCATAAAACAATACATATGATGTTCAACTTAAGTTATAAAACAACTCCTAATATCATTTTGAACTAAAAGAAGTATTTTCACTGCTTGCTATGTTGTAATTTTTTTCATATAGAATTAATAAATATAATTACCAAAACATGTACTAAATGTGATATATATAAGTACATATATATAGCTACTTTATCTTTCTTATAATTAAAATTATAAAGAATTTTTTTAAAAAAATATTAATTATTAAGTAATAGAAGTATTAATTATTGTGGAAACACATCGAGATGTGGTAGTTAAAACTCTTCTCTTTACAATAAAGGCCAGAGTTCGAGTCCTATGCTGCAAACACACACTTAGAATATTTCCCCCCCTCCCCTGTCACTGTACTAAAAAAAAGAATTATTAATAATTATCCACCTTAGTTACAAGTTGTTTTCTTATGAATTTGTCATTCTTTGGTATTTGTGCATGTGTTTAGTTCTAAAACAGGTCTTTTAAAAGTCCTTACTTCTCAAAATCCTGAATTGGGCTCGCCATTTTTCATCGACTACCAATCGGTTAGGCAGGGAGAAGGGGGGGAGGGGGGGGGGGGTTCTCCATGCCAGTGCTACACAACAAAAATCATATTGGTGGCTTTGCTCTGTGTGCTGATCACAAAGGGGTGTTTGGGTTTCCCACTGCCTACCTAGTGCCAATCAGCTCAGACCCCCCTTGAGTGCCTTTAGTTCCAAAAACCACTTATATTGCATTTTATCCCCCTTGAGTGCCTTTAGTTCCAAAAACCACTTATATTCTCCGTTTACACCTGAATACCAATAAAGCAAGTCTAAAACTCGATACTCATATTGAATATACTGAATTTTAAGAAGTATAAATTAATAAAGTCATCTTTTAAACTCATAATTTTAAAAATAACATTCTTATACATGCAAATGAGTTAATAAATACTTAGGGGGTTTCGGGGTAAATGGAGCATTCAACTCTTCCAGTTGCCTATAAGCGGACGATCTATGGGAGTTAGCTCTGATACCATTTGTAATGCCCAAAGCCTGTTGACCCAATAGCCTAAAGAAAGGGCCTAACCACGTGGCCCAAAACGCTTAAACCAAGTTATTAGTAGCAAGGATTGTGGTGTCTTTTTATTTTTTATTAGTGGAGATTGTGGTGTCTTATATGCCAATCAATCTACTCCCAACCGACTGATGTAGGATAGGATCATAGGAGGATCACATTTGGTGTGGAGTCTTAGCTTTCGCAAGAATTTTTGAGAATTGGGTCAGATGAAAGATAGTGTTAAGATCAGGGAAGGGAGGAGAGAGGGATAGTTTGGAAAATGAATAAACCCAAAATATTCACTGTTCAATTTTATTATAAGACGCTGGAGGGTGGTGATGAGGTTTCCTATCCTTGGAAACTCATTTGGAGATCTAAGGCTCCTACAAAGGTGGCTTTTTTTTGGCTTAGTTGACTTCTTGGGATCTATTTTGACCTTGGATTAACCTTCGGCGTAGGGGTTTCTATTTAGTCAATGCTGCATGTCTAAGAAGGAGGAGGAGACGTCAAGATGGTTGATCATTTCCGTATCCATTGCAGTGTGACAAGGGACGCTTGGTGCTTGATTTTGTTTTTCTTTGGGTGTAGTTGGGTGATGCCTTGTATTGTTAGGGACTTGCTAGTGAGATGGAGATGTGGCAAGATGAGAAAGGAGGTTAGGACTGCTTGGAGAATGGCATCCCTTAGCTTAATTTGGTGCTTGTGGAGGGAGGGGAACCAAAAGATATTTGAAGAAAAAGCACAGGTCCTTTTTTTGTTTTAAAGACAATTTGTTACAAATGTTATACTTTTGGATGAAAGAGGAATATACTATATATTTATATATTTTTTTTGTAGAGTTTCTAGGGGACCTTAGGATATTGTTGTTCCTAGTCCTCTCTTTTGTAATTATGAGTTTGCCCCCTAGGGCCCCTTTTATATATTTATTCTTTACTGATGGAAAAAAAACTGTCATTTTACCACCAAGCATTAGCTTGAATGGTATCTCCTCCCCCTTCCAAAGTGGAGGTTGAGGATTCAAGGACCACAAAGTGGGTGCACATTTCTTACTTATTAAAGAAAAAAAACTGTCAGTTTTAGAAGTTATATCATTCTGAAAAAGTACACGAGACTGGGATTGCACCCCCATTCATGGAATTGCTGTTCTCTTTGGCTCTTACAAGTTACAACTTCTTCCTCCCCCCGCCCCCCTTTTCTCTCTTTCCTTGTTATCTGTAGTGGTCAATTAATCTAGCAAGTAACCTGATGCAAATAAGACGTTTAGCATTTAATATTCAATCAGTTTCCGTGAGCAATTTTGCAATGTCTCATATGTGCATTATGTCTGTTACACCACAATAGTTGTCTTTTCTTTTACCACCTTCTAAATGATTACTTCATTTATTTCATTTAGTTAGGATATCCTTTTTTTTTGTTTTTCCTTCATTGTCTAAAATAAAAATAAAGAACATTTCATGCATTAAACTGTTGAATTATGTTCCCATTGAATGATTTGAATGAATCCAACCTCTTGATACCCCATTTCATAGTGATGTTTCTATATGACCATATCTATTCTGATGCAATAGAGATCAAAGTTCCAAAATAACACAAGAATATAGTAAATAAAAAAGATATTGAATCTATTTTGGCATATATCTCATACTCATCATGACGGTTGTTGTGTATGGCATCGTTAAATTTTGCAATTAATTCATTGTTTAAATGAACAATAGACCTGCGCGAGGATAAGCATTATTTGGCCGATCATCCTGGATTGGTGCCTGTGACCACTGCACAGGTGTGATTTCTATTCATTAGCTGCTGTTTTCTCTCTGGGTTAATAATTTAATTATAGAAATAAATAGTAATGGTTTTTTTGCAATCAGGGAGAGGAGCTCCGTAAGCAGATTGGTGCTGCATATTATATCGAATGCAGCTCTAAAACTCAACAGGTATTGATAAAGTAACAATATCTTTGCAATGCGAGTCGTTTGTGAAATCTGGCATACCCATTTAAAGAGTAACCATCAATTTCAAGAGATGGAATGTGTCAGATATTTTGAAACAATTGTGTAACTATAGTCCTCTTCCTCTGCTGGGTACCTTCTTTTTGGGGCAAGTGGGTTTTGACAAAGTCCTTCAAGCCACAAAAGATTAAAAAAAACTTACAAGCATACACTTTTATTGTCTCTGGCATACTTTATCTAATAAATTTTGAAAAATTCAAATTTGGGAGACCTGGCATAGGGAACTTACTAAAGTCAAATCTCTAACAACTAATAATCTTGGGAGAACCAAAAGTTGTTAATTAATAGAATTATTAATTATTAAGTTTCTTAATAATTTTTATAGCAAAAAACTTTTATTCACAAGTATAAGATTTTAAACATAAAAATAGGGCATGGATACATTTTTTTGAAGGTGATGACCTTTTTTCACAACAAAAAAAGAAAAAGAAAGAAAGATATTACACTTGAATTAAGTTATAAGAAATCTCCCAACCTCCTTTCTTATTATTAAAAAATTAATATATATATTTTTGATAAGTAAGACACGCAGCCACACTTTGTCCCTTTTGGGGCTCGAACCCTCAACTTCCTCTATGGGAGGTAGAGGACATACCACTCAAGCTAACACTTGGTGGTGTTAAAAAAAAAGTATTATTAATACTTTTTACATAATATATATACACATTCATATGTATTTTTCTATTCTAATAATTTATACTATAAAGGTTTTTTTCTAAAAAATGATTAATTATTAAGTAATGGAATTATTAATTATCTATCATGAAATGAAGTTGGTTCCTCAAAGAATTTTAAATTAATTAAGATTATTAAGTTAATTTAATATTAATTATTAAAGAGTCAACTGTATTCAAGCGATCTAAAACTAAATATAATGTCAATTGGAAAATCAGACCTCTTAGAGATATGGCAGAAGCTGCCAATGTTTTACCTTCATGTTACCATGTTATATGGTTATGGCACCAATCTCCATAAATTTATCTCCCTACAACTAGTTGTTGGCTTTCTTCCAAGATCTTATCTACACACAAAAGACACAAAAAAAAAAATCTAATTCATGATGGTGTTCCTTTTTTTTTTTTTGATTGGTCATGATGGTGTTCTTTTATGGAATTTTACCTTGAAATTGTATGCCTCTAGGCATTTAACACTCGACAATAGAAGAGATAGCAAAAGATTTCAGGCTTATATTATTTTTGTGGGCTTTGGTATGGTATGTTGCTCATTGGACAAGGGTGATGGGGAAGAGGAAAGACCACCCCACGTGCTATTCATCTTTGATCCTAGAAGATAGGACTCTACTATTCTATTTTTGAATTTCATTTATTAGTCTTTTTATTTTGGATGTTTGTCCTTTTTGGTAATTTATCTTTTTAGCGTTTGCCTAAAGCCAGTTGTAATTGAATACTCACTTTTGAGGGATGAATTAACAATTTCTCTTTGTATTGGTGCTGATTCCAATGCTTCCCTCAGGTGTGGATGCCTAGGTTTTTATTTCCCTTAGGTGCGAATTCCTAAGGTTGTCCTGCATCAAAGGGCCATGCTTTGGCATTCTGTTTCACCTACCTATCTACTGTTCCTCTATTATTTTGCCTGATGAATAGCTCAGATTTTTTCCCCTGTAATTATAATGTAACTTCTTTCCTATTTGTACTTGATTACAGAATGTGAAAGCAGTTTTTGATGCTGCAATCAAGGTTGTTATCAAGCCACCACAAAAACAAAAGGAGAAAAAGAAAAAGCCACGTCGAGGATGTCTAGTGTCAGTAACTTCATTTCTTATGCTTCTTAGGTTTGCTTAATTTATTTCCACTATTAATCATATTTATGTGTTTGAATATTATTAAATGTCAAATGGAGGTATTTTTGACAATCACCAGCAGCACACATGTATAGATGCATCTTTGTTAGCGTTCTTGTATGTTTGACTCTCTCTTCTAGTGAGTGTTATATGTGTTCTATTACTTATCTTTAGTGTAAACATATTTATTTTTCAAGAAAAAGGGAATGCAATAATGTACAAGATCTGCACAGCTAGGAATTCTATGAAACTTTGGGAGAGTGATCGAACATCGATTAAGACTTAGACAACTATATCAGAGAATCAATTTGGATTTATGCTACAAAGATCAACAATGGAAGCTATTTACTTATTAAGAAGAGTTATGGAGAGGTGTAGAGAAAAGAGGAAGATCTTCACATGGTATTCATCGATTTGGAGAAAGCCTATGATTGGGTTTCTCGAGATCTCATATGGTGGGTTTTAGAAAAGTAAGGAGTAACAAAATGATATATCGAAACGATAAAGATATGTATGATAGGATAATCACTATAGTAAGGACAATTGTTGGAGAAACAAGTGAACTTTCGATCACAATAGGCTTACATCAGGGGTCAGTATTAAGCCTATTCCTTTTTGCTTTAGTAATGGATAAACTGACTAAGCATATACAGGATGATGTTCTATGGTGTATGTTTTTTGCTCATGATATTGTCTTAATTGATGAAACTAAAATAGGGATAAATGATAAATTAGAAATGTGGAAAGAGGTTTTAGAATCAAAATGATTCAAGATAAGTAGGACAAAAACTAAATATTTTGAGTGTAATTTTACTAAAACTAGTAATACAAATGAGGATGGAGTAAAAATTGAAAATCAAGAGTTAGTAAGAAGTGAAAATTTTCGTTATCTAGGTTCACTTATTCATCAAGATGGAGAAATTGGAGATGATGTTACTCATAGAATTAAAACAACATGCGTTTAGTGGAGGATTGCGTTTAGGGTATTGTGCGATCAACGTATATATTTAAAATTGAAAAGTAAATTTTATAAAACAACTATTAGACTAGTAATGTTGGGCAGTTAAGAAACATGCTAATAAGAAGAGTGTAGCTAAAATGGAGATGTTAATATGGATATGCGGTCAGACAAGAAAAGATTCATGAGATGGTAGAATAGCACCTATAAGAGATAAAATGAGAGAATATCGGTTAAAGTAGTATGACCATATAAAATGAAGACAATAAATGCACCAATAAGGAATAACGACATGGTAATATTAAGGGTCATGCTAGGGGGTGATGGCAGCCAAAATTAACTTAGTAGAGAAAATAACCTTGAATAGAGAAGAATGACGATATAGGATTCATGTAGCCAACTTCAGATAATTGGGATAAAGTTTTGTTGAGTTGAGTTGTATTTGCACAGCTAGGAATTGAGAGAATAGGGGCCTTCCCTACTTCTGTCTATCGTAAAAGAATCTGCTTTTGAGGAGCTAGTGAGAACCAGGAGTTATTGTAGTTCAAACTTCAAAACTTGTGGCCTTTTCCTTTTGGGAGTTTTGGGTACCGGCTGCAATATTACCAAAAAACAATAGAGATTATGAACAAATTAAAGATAGAATAGATAGTAAATGTTGGGGATCATGCTTAAAATCCCCAAGTTTACGATATAAATATATCATGCATAAAGAATAAACAAATTACATTTCTACATAGTTAAAATAAATAAAGCAAATTTTCCTCAAAATTACTTCAAGATTGTAGTATATATTATATCAAATGAAGTTCATGGCTTGGGTTGAAGCGCATGCTAGGTTGCTCTCTTTAAAACAATTTGTAATTCTAATGGTACATCAACTGGTGCAGCAAGAATGACGTGTTGCCTCCACTATACAATAGATGGAGAGAGGACAAAGGCAGGAGGTTTCTTGTTCGATCTTTCTACATGGACCTTTCGGAGGGTAGGGAGGTTACATTCCCTTCAAAGGGTATTTGGCGGGGCTGTTGGCAATATAGGAAAGGTAAGCACATGCGGCTCATAGCTCCTCTTTGTCTCATGTGGTGTGTGAGGAAAGAGCGCAATCGAAGAATTTTTGATAGGGTGTAGTCGTCTCTAACTGTGCTTAAGTGTTGGCTTTTGAATTCTTTATATTTTTGGATTTCATAGCATTTCACAATTTTTTTAGATTCCTCAGTGGAATTTTGAGTGACATGAGGCTTATGTAATGGTTAGGGTGAGAGTAAGAGCAAGAGTAAGAGTGAGATGTTTTTCTTTTCTTTTATGTACATGGGTCCATTCCCTTTTTGAATGCTTTTTGAATAAATTATTACTTATCAAAAAAGAGGTATTTAGAGGACAAAGGTGCCGCTGAAGGTGTCTTATTTTTGGGTGGACTGGGGGTGTTAGAGGCGACTTTACCACTGATGATTTGAAGAGGAAGGAATTCGGTTAGTGAATAAATTTTGCATGTGTACCCTTTCAATAACTTGTTTTTGGGCCAATGTAACCTCGAACACAGACTATTATGGTATGTGGAACGGGATCCGGATCATAATACACTACATGCTCTAAATGCGGTACAATAGGGGTAGGTTTATGTAGATGACATAGGTGAAATATAATGGGGTAGGTCTAAACTGCAAGAGCGTTTTCTTCTTTTCAATCAAAAGTGAATAATGAGAATTGATATCATTAAGGTATACAAGTTTATCATATAATTTCGAAAATTTATTATATTAGAATGAAACTTGTAAAAATCTCGAATTAAGCACATTTTGGATCTTTTCATACTATTTTTTTCTTTGAAAGTTAAGGAAATAATTAGGATGAAAATCTTCACATTGTTAAATTTAGTGTTTACCAAAATGAAAATCATTAAGGTATTAGCGTTTTCTATTAACTATGTTTTGCACTGTAACTTGTTTCTATATTGTCCTTTAGCACGGGCCATATGGAGTTTATTGTTCGTGCTTTTTGGTATTGTGTGGGTTATGCTAGAAATAGTTATAGATTTATTCATGTGTTAAGAGGGGTAGTTGGAGAGAGGAAAAGGGGTCAATAGGTTTGGTTCACGACCCCTTTGTCTTTTTTGGTATGCCTGGAGAGAGAGGAATAAAAGGACCTTTGAAAGACAAAAAGGTTACTGAGTAAGTTAAAAGAGATTTTTAAATATCTTATACTTTTGGATTGTACAAAATTATTATAGGATGGTAAATTCTTTTGTTAGAGTTTATGAGCAAG
This sequence comes from Nyssa sinensis, assembly GCA_008638375.1. Lineage (NCBI taxonomy): Eukaryota > Viridiplantae > Streptophyta > Magnoliopsida > Cornales > Nyssaceae > Nyssa > Nyssa sinensis. The sequence goes on from CM018036.1 coordinate 8,975,291, forward strand.
ATGCATGTGATGTTTTGACTGTTGTCTGTGTATTCTTCTTGTTTTCGTGGGCACCCCTCCATTTTTTGGAGTTATTAATGAAACATTTACTTATAAAAAAAGAGAGAAACAAACGAAAAGACTATAAATAATATAGTAAAAATTAAGGGAGAATGGCTTATAATAGCTTAAGCTTTTGTAGCAATTGATTGCTTAACATGGTATGAAAGTCTTGGTTACAAGAGGTCTTGGTTTCAAATATCTCCATTTGTATTTATTCCCCATTTGCGTTTGCACTCTATTCTGCTTCGCATTTGTACGTGGTTTATTTTCCTCTCCACATTCGCATTTGTATGTGGTTTCTTTGCCTCTCCATGTGCAAGTCCGAGGTCACACATGAGGGTAAGTGTTGAGAACTTGATGTACATTTCAGACCCACACTCTAACAACTTAAGCTTTTAGAGCAAATGGTTGCTTAACATTATTTACTGACATGCTACATAAAACATAATAGACCAATTCAATCTTCTGTGACATAAGGACCACCAAATTGAGTGTAGTCATTATCTATTTCAAGACCATCTTGACTGAAATCATGGGATATACATGATTAATGCTATAATCCTGATAATTAGTGACATGTATTATAGACCTTATTTGAGGATGCTAATGAACCTCAATTGCTACTGCATTCTGATTTTTATTGTGTTCTAAACATGCTGCAGTAGCATCTTATTTATTCACATTGTGTAAAACATAATGGACAATTCATTGAACATATGCACGTTGGCTCCAATCTCAACACAATCTAACGTGGAACAGAAAGGAAAACCTTGTATAAAGTCCACGGATGATTTTGTGACGGGCTTGGTTATAAAAAGGTCGTACATTTAAGGATCTAAAGAGTAGAATAAATGTTCTAGGTTTTGGAGAAGGTTTGAGGTTAGAATTATTATGTTTCACCCTCACGACAGTTAAGCCATATCTCAAACACTTCTCAAAATTCTCATAGCTCAACTCAATTTAAATAAGAGATTACATAGATATTTATAGGCTATTAGGCTTCTCCTAATTTAATTAGGATTATGACTCAAAAATAAAAAGCTTAGAAACTTTGACCATTAAATACTACTTTAGACCAACTAAAGACTCCAAATAAAAACTCAATAACTTAACTTTGACCCATTATAAGACCCATGGAGCACAGCTATAGCCAAATGTCCAACAAATTTCAAAATTATCAAACTACTCCCAAAACATGAAATTTAATTTAAACGGATCTATCTGTTAGCAAGCTAACATAAAATAAACATAAATAAATACTTTAAAAACTATCACAGAAACTTTCCTTTGGGCCATTTTTTTTATTGTAGTGGGGCCCATAGCCTTTGTTTTAGGCTTCCAAAGCCCATCAAATTTGTTCAGTCACTCCATTGATACGACTTCACAATCGGTATCTATTTCAAGACCTTCTTGACTGAAATCATGAGACATACATGATTGATGCTAAATCCTGATAATTAGTGGCCAACACTATAGACATAATTATGTTATAAAGCTACTAAGATCTTACTGGTTTAATAAATTTGTTGTTAAAAATATTGGAGGAAAACTACTACTGAGCATTGTTCTTACCTGAGATGCCAAACTTTCAATGTGATATAATAATAATTTGTGTGATAATTTTAGAAATGGGCACCAAGTGTAGGACTTATTCAGTAGAAACCTCACAACCATGTGATATTTTTAGCAAGGGAGGAAGAAGTTTAGGGAGTATGGCAACAATGTGGAATCAGATTTTACTTTTTTTTGTTCCTTATTAGAGTATTGGAATGGATATGCGGGAGGTTAGTCCCATTTTTTCATTTAGGAATTGCACTATTCAAATAAGTGGAAGAGAAAGTAAAGAGGGAAACGTGGATTTTTTATAAGAACTCACTTGCATGCCTTGTAGTATAAACTCCTTTCTCTCCCCTAAAAAAAAAGAAGGTACTAAAACCAAATAGCTTTTCCAAATTCCAACACTAGAACTCTCCATTCTCCTAAAATTTCTCTCTCCTCTTTCTCATGAATTTCCTTTGCATCCAATAGCCACCAACATTTCACATTGTATGGTCACAAAATGAAAAGACTCACCATCTGATGACCCCCTATGTTAAATGAAGTATGCTAAAATAAGATGATTAACTTTGAAAAATCAAAGATTATTCTAGTGGGTGAGGTGGGGGATATGGATGCTTTGGTAGGTGATCTTGTATCTAAAGTTGGGTCTCTTCCTATTCCATATTTGAGGTACCCTTCGGTATTTCTTTCAAGGTGACCAGCTTGGGATTCTGTTGTGGAGACTGGAGAGATTTGAAAATAGATTAATGAGATAGAAGAGACGATACTTATTGAATGAGTTGACATTTAATTATCATTGAATGTATCTTTTGAGTTTACACTCTTTACTTTATGTCTGTTTTCTCTATTTTAGTTTCGGTTGTAGAAAGGCAGAAAAGTTCCAGAGGAATTTTTTGAGGGGTGGTGTAGGAGAATAATTTAAATACCATTTACTTGGAAGAAAGTCTGTTCCCCTATGAATGGTAGAAGACTTGGTGTGAAATCCGTTAGACAATTTAATCTAGCGTTGCTGCAAAAGTGGCTTTGGAGCTTCACAATGGAATCTGATTGTTATTGGAGTATAGTTATGGAGGAAAATATGAGAATAATTATAGGGAATTTCAGTGGAAGCAGACAACCCATATGATCGGGGTTTTAAGCAAAGGTTGTAACTGTTGTAATGATAACAGTCGAAGTGACGTGGATGCAGGAGTGTAATGGGTGTAACACAAAGGAGGTGGTTAGGGAGCGTGAATTTTTAATAAATTTTATTAAATTTTATAAAGAAGCTTTTATACAGATAATGAATTTTAAGTCTGTGAAATTAAGAAAAGTACATTAATTATTATATTTCAACACTTTTATGCATAGAAATGCACTTATATATGAAAGTAATTTAAATATATAAAATTTTATCACTAAACCATATTTTTTTGATAAGTAAATGTGTGTATATATAAAAAGCACATGAGGGAGGCGAACCCCTAATGACAAGGGAAGGCTAAAAATTTAAAGTCTTGATCTCCCCAAAAAATCTTCTGGACACATTCATGTGTTTTTTTTTCTTCTATCTAGCAATTAATACTCTAATTTTTTTTTTTAACAAAATTAACTAATAAGTAATAAAATTATTAATTATTCATAATGGAATGACGTTGGTTCCTCAAAAAATTATTAATTAATAAAAATTATTCACCATGGAATATTTAATCATCTGTAACTGAATTCTTTTGAGAGCAAGACACATAAAAGAGTTTTTTTATTTTTGTGATAAGACACTTGGAGATTGTTAGAATGAATCTGTGACATCAACTCCAAAGAATTGCAAGGACCCATGAAATAGTCACTTCTATTAGATTCAATCCACCAGAGGGGTGTTTTTTTTTTTTGGTTGTGGTGGTGGGGGGATATATTTTGAACAGACTTTAACATGATTATCTTTTTAGATTTGAGGCAAACTAGAAGTTCATACCTAGCAGATTTGGAGGGTTTGACAATGCAAATCGGTCTTCCTTAACATTTCACTTTCATATTCCTTAAAACGAGGGAGTATAACTTTTTCCCCTATTAAAATTTGAATTGTGAAAGAATTATAATTTGTGTATCGATTGTCAACGTCATTTCTCTTTTATGTTTTGACTCTTTTCTTTTGTTTTCATTTCTCTTTTGCTCCATTTAGTTTGCCTCATGCACAGCATGATGGTTTTCCTTTTTTAAATCTATAAACTAACATTTCATCTCACTCCAATTGCAGAAATGTCCTTCGCGGAAGGAGCTTCGTGTGTCTGAAGTGAAATATATCCCCTCTATACCATGTTAAGAGTTCATCCTGCAAATGTTCCGCATACTAACACTGATGCTCAGATACTTTCCTTCATAAACTTTTCAGGATCCTGTGGCTTCGTATATTGCTCTTTTAACATCATATCCCCGCCTCCTTCTCTGTCCCTCTGCGGGCGGTGAGTGCATTGTGGCTGTTTCTCAGTTTCATGTTTTTACATTAATGATTGTAAAAAGTGAGTACCCTGTCTGTTTTAGAAGTTCATTGTAAAGAATACAAGTTCAATGGGGCTTTGTTGCAAGTGAAAAATTGTAGTCTTTTATGCATTCATTCTTTGCATTATTTGAGTTTTGCCAGTGGTAAACTGAGAAGACATTGAAATCTTGCTAAAATTTTTGATTGGCATGACAGGTATTGACATGTTTCTGTTTTTTTTTTTTTTTATATATATATATATAATTAATTAATAGTTTGAAGCATGGCCACTGCCATTGTAAATCTGTTGTATCTAGCTGTGCCATCAGGGAGATTCTGGGTGGTGAGCGAGGCCCCACCTTTGAGCAATAGGCTTGAAATGTCCCCTCGTTTTAATGCTTATATGTCATTAATATAGTTCTTTTTTTTTTCTTTTTCGACCCAAGTATTTTTTAAACAAATTTTGGAAATCCATATTCTTTTCAACATATTTAAAAGATTGATTATATTTGATATTTGGAACGATAGAATGGATATTCTAAGAATATCAATTCTATCATTTTCATTATTTATTATTGTTTAATATAATTAAAAATATCTATTTTCTTAAAAGTTATTCTAAGCATTTTTTTTTGACCTAAATAAATAATTTTTATTTCATTTCATGAAATAATTATTCCTCGTTTTCAAACATTACATTAGTTAAAAAAAAAATGCATTTTGGTCAATGTACCGTTATAGTTAAAAGGCATATTCTGAATTAGAACTGAAATCCAATTAGAGTAGTTTGCGCCCATCAGTGTAGTTAAAAAGAAAAAAAAAGGCACATATCAACCGAAAGGTTATTGAGAGAAGTGAGATTTGGCCTCTACCTTTAACCAAGAAGAGTCTTTTGGATGTGCCTTTTAGCGATAAAGATGCAGTTTCTCATTCAACACGAGCCCCCCAAATATGTTGAAAAGGATCTCCTTAATTTGTTTCAAACACATGGGTCTCTTACCTTGGCGCTGCATTGTTATTCCCATGGCAGGTACCTTGGCTCTGTGGTCTGGGCCTCCCCAAAACAACTGAAACCGGCAGTTTTTCTTCTATTTATTTATCATTTTTTATATATTTATTACAACGATGATATTACATTATAAGTATGACAAACTTTCAACGTATAAGAATATTAAAGAACCACTCTAATACATGATAAACTAATCCCACATCCCACCTTGAGAGGAGCGGAACATAATCCCACGACCCACCCTGTTGGGAGGGGTCAACTGGTTGTAAAACAGGCAGCTTATGCCAAATACCATATCACGATACCAGGAGTGCTCTTCATAAATGACCAATTGTTTCACAATTAATGCTCCAGCCTCCAGCTATCCACATACATTGTGTTCCATTAATAACCAGAAGTAGGCGTTCTCTGTAGCACAGATGGTTATGAACCAGTTCTCTGACAACCATTTCTTCAGCATTTGCGATCAACACTCGTATAAATTTAAAAGAATAAAGAACTTCAATTAAAATAGTTTGTAAAATCCTAAACCAGACTACCTCTCCCTTCCCACAGCGCACAACAATGGATCAAAAACCTTCTCTCAGTCCGCCAGGGGGGTGGTGTCACATGATTATAGTGATTCACATTGTTAAAATGATTAATAAAAGTACCATGTACTGTGACATCCTAATATGAACATGGATTGAAAACTTGGGCAGAAATTCAAGCAATAAGGAACAAGACTAGCCATATCAACTAAAACATGCCAGATCAAGAAAAGCTCGGAATTTGGAGAAAAGCTTGGAATACCAAATTCCGGTGGCCACCCTGCTTATGTAAATGTAAATGGGAAAAGCGGCGAAAAAAGTAAAAGGATAAATTAATAGCAAAACACATGCAAAACGGCTTTCCCTTGAAGCAGTCCAGAAATCCAACCTCCACAGCTACAAGGATTGGGTGATGTATGCAATTGGTGTTGGGTTCCATGGCATATATAATTGGATGCACTGAACCTGAATTGCCACCAATATGGAGTGTCTGGGCAATGCAGACAAAGTGCTTTCCAACGGTTAAATATCTACAAAGGGGAAATTCATCTGCAGCAGCCCAGAAAATATTCCAAGACGCAAAATGCTTGCCTCGTGACAGAATTCTTTACGATACAATTGAGACAAAGGAGGGTGGGGGTGAGACTATAAACACATCTAATTACTCACCTTACCACCCATCCTCTGCAAGCACACCAGTTAGATGACAACTTCCAGGAGTTAGCCATTGCCCATCCTCAGAACTGGGAAGAAAAAGAAGAAAAATAAAAATTAGAACTAAATTGAACATTGTCAAAAATGATTTGAAGAAAATGCAATGGACATCAAAGTGTACACCAAAAATAAAAGGCAGAAACATAATTTCACATTACAGATCCTGCAACAGAATAAAATAAAACCCAAAAACATGTTCTACGTAAAAATGCAATTGCTTTGGGAGCAACTGAAATATATATTTATTTATTTATTTACTCTTTTGATACAAACACTACTTTTCTCAATTTGCCAGAGAGAATGAAAAAGGGAGCAAATGAAATATAGATTTTAAATTTTCCCTTACTTGAAAAATAGAGAGATTGGGAGTAAAAGGAAAAGAGACTTGAAGGGTGTGTCTAGTATCATTTTCAACACAGTTTCTTATTTACAAATAACCAAAAACACAACATGATGCGGAAAACACATTTAGCAACCTGTTTCCAGAAATTACTATTTAAGACGGGGAAACTCCACATTTTCAAAAATGTAAAAAAATCCCTCCATGTTTCATTTCCACTATTTGATTAATGAAGATGAACAAAATTCAGACGATGGTATCTTAAAAAATTCACTTTCAAACAATATAAACTTAAAAACTTTCCATTTAAGGAAACAACAGCTGTTTCAAAAAGTGCATTTTTCAAACCATAACCTATATATTTTTTTTTCTACTTCTACATTCCTTAGAGAACCAATAAGACAGATAATATAAAATTCTCTCTCCCTTTCTATTGTGATCTTTACTCAGCAAAAGCATTACAGGAAAGCAAGTAGTATATCTCCAAGTACCATAAATTTCTGAAATCACCCCTCATTATCTAATTCTAGTATTACCAATCGCAACATGACATGATGCTTCCTGTTTGACTAATCAACACCAAGTTTCAGGAAAATAATATTACAATGTAGTCATAAGACGACTTGTAATTGGGAACTGCCACCGTAGCAGAAGATTGCAAAGAATCAGGTCAGTAAAACTTACCAAGCTTTAAACGGATTGCCAGACTGCAGGTGTAATGCTTCCCTACTGCCATGAAGATTGCTTGTACCTAAAGCTCTCAGGATCCCACCCCCCCCTCGGGCTCCTTCCTCTTCGAAATACCACCAGCTACCTGATACATCCTCGCTTGCTCCTCTGTTAGTGCTTGTGAACTGGCAACAGAATGTTGCCTCAATGCTAGAGGCAATGTCTCATCTCTACCTTCTATGTCCAGTCCTCCAGGACCTGCATTAAGGTCGAGACCATGCCTACCCCATTTTTTACTGTTCTCGCCACCAACATTATTGCAACCATCTGAAAGGCTAACAACGAAAGGCCTTGGGTATTGGGACGACACTGCACCAGCAGGTCCTAATAATTGTGAATTAACAGCAGGGAAACAAAGCCTCCCACCGGATGAGGAATCCATATATGTGGTTGATCCACCAGAGAAAGAAGCTGATGGGAGAGAAAAACCGGTCCTAAAAGGGAAGACATGGAAGGGAGAAGATGTAAAGGGGACTGCAGGAGAAGATGACAATACTGAACCCCGGTAAACATCAGGAGTAAATGGGGTACCAGCAGTGTGGGGAGCCAATATTCTTTGTGGCCCACCAGTTGCAACAATTGGGCAGGGCTGGTCCCCTCTATCAGGCAAGATTGATGGAATTGCGACAGCTGAGTAGGTATTCCCGGGTGACAACCAGGATGAGACGTTTCTAATTTCTGCATCATTCAATCTAAGGCCTGCAACTGGTGGCTGGAATTGCATGCTGCTCCTGCCATGCTGGTTAAACTGATTGTGGTTCAGCACCTCCTCCATCAAGGACAGGCCCATTGTTTAGATCAAAGTCCCTCCTTACCTCACAATTAGGAAATCGACCCGCTGATGTAGACTTAACCGGTAGAAGTGGTGCCTCCAGTTTACGGTTGCCGCTATTCAAATACTGCACCATATCACTAGCTTCATCAATTTGGTTCAAATCAAGATCAAGCCCTCCAGAGCCACAAAGAGGTGCAGAACCCATCAGATCATTTTGTGCCAAATCACGATTATTTCTTTGGTCAGATGTAGATCCTGTCCCCTGAGGCTGAGTTTTGAGAAACCATGTCCTCCAGAACTCTCTCATCTGGCACATTGAGATCAATATCCAAAGGAGGGCGACCATGTTTGCTGGCAGTAGCATCAGGAAGGGGTATGTTAGATGTACCCAGTGGCATTTCTAGAACCTTCCTGGGTTCAGCTGGGCGAAATGCACTTGTGGCAGCAGATCCTTTCCATCCAAGTTCCCCTTTACTCCTCAATAGATCTTCTGGAGGAACAAAGGGACCTTTTGCAGCAGCGGCCACTGTAATTGAAGCAGGAAGCCCACTGGACACTGCAGAAACAGAAAAAGGCAATGGGTTAATTAAATGAACAGTGGCTGAACGTCCAGGGGGCTGCCAAGTTGATTGGCTCCCCATATTTTCCATCATCTACAATGAAGCCTTCATTCAAATCAAATTCCGGCTTTCCATCCACATCAGATGGCCCTCCAGCAGGGCAAGAAGAAGCATCCGCCGTGGTGGATGCACATTCCTCTGCTTCATCTGCTTCAGCTCCAATCAACTTAGATCCCCTAGACCTCACATGCTGCTCTGTTTCTTGGGCAGAAAATGCAGATGACTCAAAAACCTCTTTACTTTCAACATTTGTCTCCATGCACTCATTCTTCTGGTTGCTAACAGCTGAACCTGAACCAGCTAAAATTTGACTTTCAATAGTTGGAGTACTGTTGGTTTCACGGTCAACTTTTTGTTTTTCAGTCTGATTAACGGGACTATTGTTATCCATTCCATCAGCTTTTTCAACCTTGAATTTAACAACACTTGCTGAAGTCAGATCTTTACCAGAACTAGAAAGATGCAGCACTTCCTCATCAGTTCTTTCTACACACTTAGAATAAATAACTGCTGATTCTGTATGGACACCACTGTTCAACCCTTCATTCACATTACTTTTGTCCTCGCCATTAACTTCTACTGATGGGTATGAAGATGAACCTTCAACAGCTTGTGTCCCTATTTCTACACTTGAAAGGCCATCCCTGACCTTATCATCAGTTGATATAGAGCCGGTTCCCTTTGGTTTAGTAGATAGAGTGCCATCAACATTCACACAGGTGACAACTGCCTTTTTCTCATGAAGTTTACTTCCTTCGCCCTCCATTACCTTCTCCGTTGTGCTGGCAGGGGGAACAGTCACAGAAGCAGTGCCTTTCACTTCATCTGATTTTTCATTGGTCTCCAAGCATGGGTCTGCAGTTGATTGATCCAAATTGGAAAATTTAAGATGTTCGTCGCGCTCCCCTGCTGGTGTCTCTTCAGGCAAGGAAGAAGGGGCTTTATTGTCTTTGGAGAAGTCAGATAATGAATGTTTAGATAGATGATGTAATCCATCTTTAGAGCACGAAGTACCAGCAATGTCACCCTGCTTCTCATCAACACCATCTATAGCATGACTTTCATCTCGAGCAAGATTATCTATATGCGATGATTTCTCTTTGATGTCACTGCCCGTGCAAGAATCCTCTCCTATAGGTGTGTTTCTGAGTGGGGAATCAGTTGGCAAAACCAAATCAGAATTGGACATTTCACCAGCAGCGACACTAGCAAGCAGATTCATTCCAACATCATCCCCAACTGACATGGATGCATTTGCTTCAGAGAATTTTACACAACTTTCAATTAAAGCATTTATGGAGCTGAAAGAAGCCCCGTGTAATTTCCCTGGCTTCAGTTCACTTCCTGATGAAGAGGAACCAGCTTTTGAGACTTCAGCTAATTTCCTGGCATCATCACCAGTCCCACATCGCTCTTCATCAGGAATAGCAGGAGGCGATCCATCACCTTCATCAGATCCAGTCAGTACATCTTTGAAATCATTGCTCTGCCATGACTCAGTATTCACATCAGATGTAATATTAGCTCGATAAGCATCACTCTTTTCCTTTGAATTACGATCAAATTGATCATGCTTCTCGGAATGCACAGGAGAAGAAGCTCCACTGTTCATAATGGATGGGTCTTCGAAGGATCCTCCACTAGCACTTTGTGCAGGACTGCGGCCTCGGTTTGGTATCTTCACAATCAGCTTATGACTATTGCCTTCCGCAATAGGCACATCAAGTGCCTTTTCACAAGTTAATCCAGACTGCGATAATTTTTCTGAAGCAGAATTTCTGTGTAGTGAAGAACTTCTGCTTGACCCAGTTTCCCTTTGAGCTCCAGAACCAGCAGGCCCAGGGAAGACATTGTTTGATTTCCGATGTCGAGAACCACCGCCAGAGAACTTATTCACACTTATTGACCCTGCAGTTGAGCTCCTTGCATCCTCCTTCCCTGAGAAAACCATAGTTTTGGCATGGTCACTTGAACAAGATTGACTGTTATTGTGAGACTGACTAGAACTGCTACTTTTCTCCTCCTTTACTGTTGCAGAAGGAATATCAGACGTACTGCCAGCTGCATATCTGGGCTGACCATCCTTACCTGACACAGGTGATAGCGCTGATTTCATAGGCCCTGGAGATGAGGTTGCGGACTTGGCAGTGATTTCACCCTGAACATGCTTAACTGGTGCATTTTTAGATGCAGAGAGCTGCGTAATGGAACTCTTCATAGCAACCTCAGAGGACCCACCAGGATTTCTGTTCCCACCATGAGTAACTTCAGGAATACGTGACCTGGAAGGCCATGAAACAGCCTGAGTTGAACCAGACTTTGTTTCAATGATATTCATTTCAGCCTCAACACGTTTCTTCCATGTGTCAACTAAACTTCTTGCCTTTCTCTGAATTTCCGAGTTTTTAGAGGTACGTAAATGATTCACAGATTTGCCAATGTTACACATCTGTAGGGCATGGAGACTCACAGGCAACTTATCAAGTGCACGAAGTAAAACCAAAAGAAATTCCTCTACAGATTTATCACCATCCTTAGGGCTACTACCATCACCCATCTTGCCTTTATGGACGTCTTGGAGCCATTCATCCAATACAGGCAAACCCCTGAGCTGCACAAACCGGCTAAGGCAATCAAACTTATCTGTGTTTGCTATCACACCTGCAAGCATTGATCGGTTAATCATTTCCATCTTCCTCTCAGCTCTATCAGGCTGCATGAGTTGAACCAGCCTCTCAACCCCTTCAGAATCTACAAGCCCTCCTTTTTCTGTTATTTTAGCAATCTCAGATTTCAAAAAGCCTTCTGGTTTAAACTGACCAGAATCACCATCATCTGCTCTTGAAGAACGTTCTCGTTTGACGGGCTCAAAGCCCTGATCTGCCCGCTCCCTTTTCTTTCCCTTGAGATGAGAAGCAAAGTAAGTGGCGCCTTGTACATTTTCTGAACCAGGTTTTAGCTGAGATGTTGATGTTGGACCATTAATTGGTTTTGGAGAACGGCCACCAGGCTGCACTGTTGCATGCATTTCTATTCTCGTTTTATATAGCAGTTTATCTACTTCTTCCTGTCGCTCCTAGAAGAAGACAAAACATGAAATAACAATTACAAAAATTAAAAATAAAGCCAACTCCAAAAAGGTGGGCAGAAAAAAAAATATCCAGAAAGGAAACTAAAGCTTACCTTAATATAGTCTTGATCAGTTAGCCACCATAAACACTTGTTTGCAATGTCATACACTCGCCGGCACACAAATGAGGATATCCCTGAAGGAAGTTCAGCACCTTTAGGAAGGAATGCAACTTTACACGGATGAAGTAACGATGCAGCAGGAATCTCATCCTTGTGAAAGGAATAGAAGACTTCGTTTGGCACAGCGTCCAGCAGGATGCCTTTGCCAAGTTTCAATTCAGCTGGTCGATAAAGCCAATTCACACCTAACTGCAGATTGTTTTCTTTATTCAATGTTAACCAACGAATTATTCCAATGAAAGGTGGGGAATCCTGGGGTGGTTTAAAAAGAGCACAGTCACCAACCCTAATATTACGACCATCCTACAAAACAAGAAAAAAACTTCAGCTTACCAAGAAATGGGCAATCTAGAAATTAACTTACTGGAAAAGAGAGAAAAAAAGAAGAAGAAGAAAGGCAGACCAAATAAAGATGCAAATCAACACCAACTGAACTTCAACAATGTGTGTGCTTACATATATATATATTATATATATATATATATGTTTTGATAAGTAACGATGTGCATATAATAATGGTTGGCAAATATTAATATAAAAAAAAGAGTCACAGAAAAGATAACCGAACAAATGAAATGAGCAATCCAGAAAATAACTTACCGGTAAAGAGAGATAAAAAAAGAAAATGAAAGGCAAACCAAATAAAGATGCAAATCGACAAAAACTGAACTTCAATGATGAGAGACGAAAATAGACAAGAAAACGAATTTAAAATCACACGTACACACAACAACACAAATATTTACGTAACCCCAGAATAGGATTACGTCCAAGGTTGCTGCGGTTTTACTATGATTTGAAAGAGTTACAAGTTACAATAAGATGCAGCTCTTCAACTATAAATACATAGAATTAGGGCAACAAAAAAATAATGTGAAATACCAGAAATATCCTCAAAAAAATTCGCCTCGGGGGCACGCCCCCAAACCCTCTCCTTCGGGCAAGGGGGTTCCTGCCCCCTGGCTAACTTATCGCGAAATTGGATCCGTGAAGGAGGGGATAATGTCCGGTACTTATCTAGATCAACATTACCCAACAATATATATATATGTATGTATGTATGTATGTATGTATTACAATAAGTAACAATGTGCGTATAATAATGGTTGGCAAATATTAATATGACAAAAAATGAGTAATAGAGAAAAGATAATTGAACAATAAATTGAAGATAATTATGAGCAACAGTATCATCAGGAAACATTATAGACAATGACAATGATTGTTAGATTAACATCATTTAAGATTAAATTTTACATATTAGACCAACTCTAATGGTAAAAGTCATTTTAGTTTTACTAAAGCTAAATTTTAGCCGTGCTACAGTATCAAAAAAACTATATTTTGACATTTCTGCTCCAACGGTGAAATGTTATTTTTTTTTTGATAGAACTACCATTTTTTCCTCCCAACTACTATTCTCAACCATTGAAAACAAAAAAAAAGTACCATCAAATCTGGACCATTGATATCTTGCAAATTTGATAGAGTTTTTGACTTTAGTCAAATTTTGATAGGGATGAAAACTACCATTGGAATAAAAAATTTTAACCAACCTACCAAATTTAGCTTTAATAGCTCATTTAACTTCACCATTGGAGTTGCTCTAATAGTTTTATTTTTTATTTTTACCAAGATTAAAAAAAAAGAGAGATTGAGCAATCAATTGTAATCTTCCAAAAATATCCATCCCACCACGCACAAAATTCTCTACACATAGAGAGTCCATGTTAAGGGAGAGCCTTAGCACAGCGACAAAGTTGTTCCATTGTGACTTGGAGGTCACTGGGTTCGAGTCACGGAAACAGTCTCTCTGCTTGCGTACATCTAGCCCTCCCCATGCCCCCACAGTGGCAGGAGCCTTGTGAACTAGGGTTTGCCCCTTTTAGAGAAAGTCCATGTTGGTAACGGTAGGTGTACAGCTAGAGATAATGTGAGGTAAGGAATACACACACCGCATGTACCACATCTAATATATAAACATATACTATCCCATCCTCTAACTTGGAAGAAAGGATCACTGCTTAGGTAGACGACCAAAAGATGAAAGGAAAGGGTTTTGAGTCTCTGACACTATCCCATCCTCACACACAAAGGCTTTAAGGTGCATTGATCAAGCTTTTGGAAGGTCACAAAGGAAGGCTATTCAACTGACAAAACGTAATAAATCTTTGAATAGTGAAAGAATTTCCACTACTCAAAAGATTTTATCTTAGAAGGGGTTGTGCCAAATTCCGTCCAGTAAACCAAAAAGACAACATATTTCCCATTTATTTACAAGAGCAAATCTCTGTTATAGTACAGTGCAAAAGAAGAGTGACTTTGTTCACTTAGTTTATAAGAACACCAATCATTATAATACTACAAATTTGAATTATTATTATTTTTTTATTAGTACAAATTTTAAATATTTTAACATTGTAATTAGAGCAAGAAAAGGGTAAATTAGCAGTAGGCCCTTAGCCAAGTGAAATTGGCTACTAATATCTTCTAAAAAGATCAGAAATTTTTTTGAAACCTGGGAATTATTATTCCTTTTTCTTTTTCCAAGGGTGCATTGAGAAGTTATTTTTCTTAATTTCCTCTTCACAAATATTTTTTATACTACTATAGGAAATGTGATATGTTGTGTGCTGCCATAATGTTTGTGCTTTCAATGTTTAGAATATATAATTATAAAATATTAAGAACTGATAACTTCCAAGCGAAGAAGCACGGATACGGGACACGGATACGACACTACATAGACACATTATTTCTCAAAAAAGTAGGACACGGACACGTTGAATATATATAAATTTTTTATATTTTTATATGACTATATAATAAAAACCTAATGCTATTTTAATTAAAATTGACATAAAAACACACAAATTTAAAAAATATTATTAAGATATTAAAATAACAAAGTCATTAAATAAAAAATAAAAAATTTCTTCATTTTATCATCAACCTTCGTGATTCAAGTGTTCGAACACATGTCCGAGAAGTGTCCAAGAGTGTTTGTATCCGACACGGACACGTGAGCCAAAATAGAGTGTCCATCCTTCATAACTTCCAAGTACTAAAATATCCTTTGCATTAGAAACCAAATAAAAACCTAAAATTTCAGAAACTAGAAAGGCTATCAATCGGTTTTTTCAGAGGAGAGAGAGAGAGAGAGAGAGAGAGAGAGAGCTAGAGAGACTTCCAATTCATCAATTTTGGCACTTTTCTCAAATTAAGAAGGAAAACAAAATAATATATGTATAGATAGTTTCATCCTCGAGCGCATTCTTATATTTATAATATTTCCTTTTACCATTCAAAAAAATAAAAATAAAAAACTGTAATGCATAGTTTTCATAAGCCAAAATGTAGGAACACAGTGAATTTCATGTCAAGATGCCACTACTTGCAAAT
Organism: Nyssa sinensis; assembly: GCA_008638375.1. Taxonomy (NCBI): domain Eukaryota; kingdom Viridiplantae; phylum Streptophyta; class Magnoliopsida; order Cornales; family Nyssaceae; genus Nyssa; species Nyssa sinensis. The sequence goes on from CM018036.1 coordinate 8,990,719, forward strand.
GAAACAAAAACTGCTACTACTATAATAGGGCATACTTCCTTTTTTCTTTTTGTTTTTTTTCCTGACAAATAGTATTAAAACATAGTATACTTTTTTTTGATAAATAATAATTCATTAGCAATGCCAAAAATGGGAGCGCACCCATGTAAATGTAAAGTATACACTACAACCATCAATATATCATACTCATATCCTCCATGAAATCTACAAAAGCATGGATAGATGTATAAAAACACTGCATATTCCAAAAAAAAAAAATAACAGCAATATTAACATTCCTTTCAGACCATTCACCGACAGGTCTTTCCCTTTAGAAGTCCTCCCTTTCCTTTTCTTCCTTACATACCATAGAAGACATAGGGTGCAGTGCTTCACACCTCACTACCCCTCCTATGCCTAATAAGTACTACCACCACCCTCAATGGCAGTCCTACATGTCGTCGCAAGGGGGGAGGGCAAAGTTTGGAAAATTTACCCCCATTTTCTATTGAATTTAAAAATAAAAATAAAAAACTATGAGTTGCCCCCAATTTTTATTTTTTTTTGTTTTCATAAGAAATCCCCTTAAATTTTTTTTATATATTGTTGCCCCCCCTCCACCCAAAAAAAAAAAAACTCCTTGGCCTAGGTCCGCCATTGCCCACCCTGCCAATACTTGAGTAGCTATCTCAGCATAACCCAAGCAAGCTCTATAGAGCCCACACTACTTAGCAATGCAAAAAGAGGTGATTGATTGATTCCTCCCCTACCTTGCACATAAAGCACCTAAGGACCACTTGAAAGCCTCTCTTCTTTAAGTTACCAACAGTCAAAATCGCCCCTTCCAAGTTCCACTGCAGCCCACACAATAATTTTTCTTAATATGCTTTGCTATGGGATTTTTTGTAAATAGAAAGGTGGAAAATAAATAAAAGAAATCCGTGGTTTAGCAATTAAGATAAATTTTATATCACCCTATAAGCTCTCAACATGTATCTATAACTTTTTTAACATATTTACCTTACGAAGGTAGAAAATAAATGACAAGCACATTTTTGTTGCTGAGGATTTCACGTAAGCTATCTCCTGCTTCACTTGTGTGCCTTATTGGTGAATTAATTATACAGCTTCATTCTAATTATGCACAAAAAATAAACCTGCACAAATAGTGTGTGTACATCATCTGCTCATTAATACATGTATACAGATGTGTGTATGTATCTCCATCATGTGATATTACACCTATTAAGTGGGTATAGAATTGCATACATCCTGCATAAGGACTCTTTAAAATAAGAAACCTATACTCTATTTGTGATTTTTACACTTTAACATTCAACAAACATGAATTGCAAGAAATTGAACTGCAGAGAACTGATTACCACCACTTTTTTTTTTAATTGTAAGAGAACTGATTATCACCACATACACAGAAAATGGTGATGTAGACGGCATGAACTATAGCATTCAAAAGGAAAATAAATGAATTTCAGAGGCCCAATCATGATTCTGCAATCCAATTAACTTTTTTAGTTATTATGCAGTAGAGATGTTCTTGAAAAAGAAATCATTGATTCCCCTTCAAAAACATCTCACTTTATAACAGTATGATCACTATAAACATTAGCAGAAGGTGAAAAATCAATCCACTTTATAACAGTATAACAGAGTTTTTTTTTATCAGTTACAGTATAACAGAGTAATTACTTCTTTATAACATCTAAATTTAATGTGCTTCCCTAAACTCAAAAAGACAACCATCAAAAAGTAGTCACAACCATTTCCCTAGCATACAAGTTCTCCTATAGGGAGGGCATTTATCATGTATGAACCCTGCCAATCATCAAATCAATATATCCAACTCTGCATCTTGTATCCCAGAAGAATTTCCACTGCACTAAATCATGATAAACTGCCTCGCTCTGACAACTGTAGAGCCTAATTCTACCATAAAACAGAACCACAACATAATAGAAGAAATCTATACCAATCAAGACAGCATCACATTCTAAAAAGCGTTGGTATATTTCCCCATCATGTACTAAAAACCTCCTAAACCAGGAAATCAATAGCTTTACATTAATTAAATGGGGGTATAATGTTCATTTCCAATCATATTAACCAATCAATATAAAACAGAATCCAGAATAATTTGATATTGTGCACTAAGCCGAAATCACATAATTATCAACCAAAAAAACAGGTACAATTATCCCCAATAACATACACCAAAACAATGAACTACAACCAATAACAATGGAAATATGATATGGAAACAATTAAAAGACCCACCAAGGCAATACCTTGCGGAAGGAATCAGCTGTAGATGCTCTAGAATCACCGGCTACCGTCCTAGTAGTTGTCGTGCCACGCGTGGGGACCGACCACATGTGCCGACTTCGTTTCCTATTTTCACCTTCCCGCCCATGCATAATAGCCTAGCATCTTCCCCGATTTTAGCTTCGTCCCCAACGAGAACCATCAATCCCCAACCTAACTCACCAGATAACCCTAGAATTCACCAATTTGCGTTGCACAAAACCTAGATCGCTTCCACAACCTTCTCCCACCATCTCAGAATCATCAAATTCACAAAAACCGTAATTGTTTTGTGGTCACAACGCTGCAAAGCAATGAAAATTCAATTCTCCGCAACGCGTAACGATTCACCGATCCGTATCGATCCAATAGAAACTCAGAACCAGAGAATTTCAGATTCAAGAGAGATAAAGACCAAAGGAGAGAAAATTCCACGATCTAGAGAGAGAAACAGCGACATACAGAGAGAAAATGGAATCGTTATAGAGAGAGAAGGGGGGAGGAGGAGAAGTGATGTCGTGAGGTCTCGCCAGACGGCAAAAGGAAAGGTGTACTACTTGGTACTCGGGTAGAGCAGAGAGGGCAGGAGAGGGGCAGATCGGGCAGTTCGGGTAGGGAGATGATAAAACCACCAGCGGGGAGTCAGATAAGGTGAGATATTGACTGGTCTAGTCGGTTTTGACTTTAATTTTCTAAAGCAGTCTGAGATTTCATTGGCATTGGTTTCATCACACTCCCGATTGTTCTTCTTTTGTACTCGTGTGCTGCGTCTGCGAAATGATTCTATCACCCCTAGAGTCATGGGTGAAAATGTAATTTGATAAAATAAAATTAAAAAACATATATGTTGTACTTATGTGAAGGAGTTAAGGTTGTCCTCAGTGCTCCAACACATCATGAGCCATTTGTCTGAAAAAAATAAATAAAGATTTGCAGAATATTCTTATTTGCTCTCATCTGATTTTTGAGAGTGCTCAGTCGCTGTGTAATTAGCGTAAATTTAATGTATTTTTTTTTATTTTTTTGAAAAGAAAATTATGATTTACAATAACCAATCTATTTGAGAATAAAAATTTATAAAAGAAAAGGAGAGAATAAAGTTACTCTTGTCACTATTTATAAAGTTTTTAAAATTATATCGACTTTTTTTAATTTATTTGACAATATATAATTTTTTTATTCAATTTTTTTTCTTTAAAATAATAATTTATTTATTTATTTATTTATTTTTTAAATTTTAAATTTTAATCTTTTTTTTAAATTTCATTATTTTAGTTAAAAATAAATTTAAGATTTTTATCGATATTTATCTGTAAAAAAAAAATGGGTCAAAATTTAATAAATTGATAAGAAAAGATATGAAATGGATAGTTTTATTTATATTGTCAAGCAAAACTGAGGAGGTCAGCGTAATTGTCAGAAATCTCAAGAAAATTTAATGTAATTTACCTATAAAAATATTCAAAAAAATAGTGCAACCAAGTCTAAAATGTCAAGTCAATTGATAAGTGAGCTAAATATAATGGTACACTATATAATTTATTATAAGTTTTATGAATAATTATTTTATGTATCTAGTGGATTTTTCATGTCAATTTATTGCATTAGATTAAAATTTAAGAAAATAAATATGGCCCAAATCATGTGATAACATTACATTAACTCCATATCAAATCTTAAGATTGATTTGCAACTAATATAATGTTATCACATCATTTTAGACTGCAAAAATAATAAATTGAGAAATATAAAATTTTCTAAATTTTAAAATTTATTGCTAGAGATTATTGTAATAAATGATAACAGATTATTGTAATAAAACTTAAGAGATTTTAAATGATAACAGATTATTGTAATAAAGCTTAAGAGATTTTAAATTTTTGAAAAAGAAATGAAATTAATGGATGTTTATCTCTCAACATGGGTAAGATTTTCTAATTGTCTTGTTTGTTCCAAAGGAATTGTTTTTCCAAAAAAAAAAAAACTTTTAGGAAAAATACTAAAAAGTCCCCCAAATAAAGTTTTGAGTCCAAAAAATCCATGATACATTTTTTCTATATAAAAAGTTAAAAAAAGAGAATTTTTAATACAAAAGGTCCAATTGTTAACTTTCATCTTAACACCGTTAAAAAATATTATTAATTATACTAAAACGGTCTTCAATATACATTTTAGAAAACAAAAATACTAAAAAATATATAAAATAAATTTTTCTATTCCAAAAAATCATAATATTTTATAAAGTAAAAATTTATTTTTTAGATATTCTAGATAAATAAAAAACATTATGCTTTTTTTGGATTAAAGAATTTGTTGTATCTATTATTTAATATTTTTTAAAATGTATCTTGAAAGTTATTTTGATCTAATCAATAATATTTTTTAACTGTGTTAAGAACAATTGAACTTTTTGTATTAAAAGTTTTTTTTTTTTGGATCTTTTAGATAGAGAAAATATATCATAAACTTTTTGAATTGCAAAAAAATATTTTAAGAAATTTTTAATATTTTTCATATGTTTAAAATATGTATTTCAATACTCTCTTTTCCTGACACGTATTAATATTATACATTAAAGTTGGGTAAAATTAAAAATTACTTTTCTTTTTAATTGTGTTAAAAAAAAATACCACATTGCATTTCATTTCTTATTTCTATAAAATATACTTACTCTAATAAAGAAAAGAGAGCATAGTCAAAGGTCTCTCTATATGTCTCTTTTGAAGGTATGATTTAGGTTTAATTTTTTTTTTGGATAAATTAGTAAGAAACTATTCTGAATTATCTTACATGTACCAAACTAAATCTTTTAGTCATACTCATCCTTTAAGCTTTAGCTGTCAATTATTAGCGTAGATGAAACTCAAATTCGAGAAGCTTTAGTTGTCAATTATTAGCGTAGATGAAACTCAAATTCGAGACGCTTGAATTTTATACTCAATGTCTTTATCGTTTGACCATATTTTCGGATAGTAATTTAAGTCTCTCACAATTTTTGTGACAAAAAAATAAAGATTTTCCACACCATTGGCATGTCATTGTTTATTTCGAATCACAACTCTTTGTTTTAGGAGGGGTGTAGCCCACCCCAACCACCACTGAACTTTGTCTTTGTATGTATGTGAGAGAAATCGGACGTAAAATTGAATTTGGGCCTTCTCTATATACAAGGCCTAAATTAATGATTTATTCACGTAATGCTAAAGTCGCCTATCTACGAGTTATAGATATTGATTAAACTAAAATATTTTCACATTTGTAAAATTCAAATTCAAAAGGTTCGAGTTTATGACCAGTAAACAACTTCCACCCATACCCCATAACCATTTTTTTTTTAATCATTGTGAAGCATGTGGAGTGAAAATTTATAAACATACATGAGGTTGTCAGCACAAGTACATGTGAAAACGGACAGTTCAAACATGAAATGTACTACTTTCCCATTGAAGTGCATTTTTTTATCAAAATTGTTGCTTCCCATCTTCAACCAGTTAGTACCCAATCCTAATCTATGAACAGCTAGCACTCTCATCTGTTAACTGCATTATTATTGACAACTACCTTATCAACAGAATGCCATGTGCCAGTGATGTTCTGTTCAGTACCTGAAAATTCAAGAATCACAAGTTTCTTCATATTACATGGTTGATGACATTGATGATGATAGAGCTATCAATGGATCGGATATCGATTCGATCCGATCCGTTAAGTTCGGATATAGTTTTAGAAATAGTGATTTGTGACCCGACCCGATCCGAATCCGATGATCCCAAATTTAAACGGATCGGATATGATATAGGCTAATCCGATCCGATCCGTTTTATATATATATTAAAATTATATATATTAATATATATATATATATATTTATATATAATATATTAATTTTAATATATATATATATATTATAATTTTAAACGGATCGGACCGGATTAATGGATCAGATATCCAGTTATTAACGGATTCGGATACGGATTAACATTTGCCTGATCCGTTGGATTAGCGAATTGGATTGGATTTCTTATTAAATGGATCGGCTCTGATCCGGTCCGAATCCGATCCGTTTACAGCCCTGGATGATGATCAAGTTTAAGTTTACGATTGAACCCAAGTAGTTTTAAATCAACTTTCCAGCACACAAACAGTTTCTTCATATGTTTATTTTTGACATATGTAATATTATCTTAGGTGTGAAAAAAGGTTAGAACATTGTAATATATGCTCAACCAAGTCGAATTTGAAATTATGGTGTCTTAGTCAATTGGGCTAGCCTGATTGATAAAAGATAAGTTGGATAGAGTGTCCACCTTGAACAAATGAGTTTGTGTGGCCATGTATTCTTAGCCAAGTAGAATTTGAATGTATGGTGTCTTAGTCAATTGGGCTAACCCAATTGGTAAAATATTAGTTCAATCAAGTGTTCACCTTCGACAAACGAGTTTATGAGGCCATCTTCATTTCGGAGATAAAAGATCTTTCAATTCGAGAGAGTATGCAAGAAGCACAAGATCTCATCTGTGATCTTCTTCTTTGTGAACCTAATCCCAAGCTTCAATTTATTATTGAGTTATCAATTTCAAAAAATATCCATGAAGCGGCCTTTTATTTTATTGAAAGGAAAAGAGCCTCCCATTTGAGTGACACTCTCTGAGAAAAAGGTCGTGGGTTCCATTCTCACTTCTCCTACTAATGGGATATGTAGTTTTTTTCTTCCTCCCAACTTTAAGTTGAACTATTGAATTCTATCTTTGTGGTTGTGCAGTTTATTAAAATGTTGAATTTTTCAGGATTCAAAAATAAGAGACTTTGTAAACTTATAAAATAATAATTATACAATACAGAGTCATTTAGTGAAAAAAAGAAGAAGAAAGAATGTATGGTGTCTTGGATCATTTAATTTGTTATAATTGGCAGTGAGATTCTTATGGTCCAGTGGGCAAAACAATGGTCCTTTGCTAGACAGGACCCTGGTCCACTAAAAAGGGCTTGAGTGGCCTGGTCATCAAGTCTTACCGAATGGCCTAGTTGAAGTTGCAAGTGCCACAAATCATTAGAAGGTTGTAGGCCCACACTTAACATGGGTGGGCTTAAATCATAAATCATGATTTTTTTCCCTAAATGGAAGAATCCTTGGTCCTTTGTTCCAATCCTCAACTTACATTTCTTAAAACCAGTTGCATCTCAAGCACATATTCAATTTGGATCAAAGAGTTTGAACATGCAATCTTAAGGGAGGGATGCAATCTTGGTCTAAGAGTGAGCAGAAAAATATTCATTAATTGAGTTGTAATGTACTTGGACCAATAAACATCGAACACATTAGCATAAGTTCAATGTTCATTGGACCAAGCGTTATTGCATGAGTCAAAAGAGAAGGCTGACCCCAAAACATCTTTCACTTGTTGTCAGTCTTCATAAAGTACTCATCATGTGATAGGTGTGTTATCTTTTATTTCCATTTGGAGGAGAGGGGCTGCTGGACTTTGGTACTGAAAGTTGCAGTTATTTTCTGAATGGCAAATTGTCTACTACCAGTCCCCATGCTAGACAAGCAAATTTGCATTTATTTAGTACAATGTCAAACTCTTTAAAAATAGTTTCTAACACTTGTAGATTTCCATTCAAAATTCTATTAGGCAATGTTTGGACTGCGGAATAAGAGGATTGGATAGGATAAATATGATAAATATTATCTTATCTCGTGTTCGGTGTTTTCTATTATATTAGATATTTATATATCGTGAACCATTTATATCCCACCTGTGTGGGATATAACTTATTTCAAAAGGGTAGTGATATTAAAGTTATTTTATTCCACTGGAATAAAAATACAATGCCACTTCATCAAAAAAAAAAAAAATTACAACGCTGCAATATAAAAAGACGAAGACGTCGAAGAATCAAGTTAAAAAATCAATTTTTTTCTTTTATTCATCGTTCAAATTTTTTAATTTATTTTTCGTATCAATAAATTGACTATTTTATATATATAAACTCCATCCGTCCCGAATTAATAGTCCTTTTTGAGAAAATCAACTTTTTATTTTGGATAATCATTTAATGCTTTTACATTTGATTAAGAGGATAAATTTGCAAAACTAACTTTCATTCACATTGAGTAGTACATTCACATTAAATTTGTGAGGGTAATTTGAAAAATTTATAATTATTTATTCATTAATTTTTTAAACAGCACTCTTATTACGAGACATCTCAAAATGGAATAAGGGACTTTTAATTCGGGACGGAGGGAGTATTATTTTTTTATATACAATATATTGCTAGTGTTATATATATAAAATAATATATATCTTGTATTTTTTTATATGTTATATATATATATATATATGCATACATGTGATCATTGATTTAGATGATTCTTCAAAATACATACCGTAATTTTTTTTGAATCATTTTGAAAATAAGAGACCATTATATTTTGAATGATGTTTACACAATTATATTTCTAAATATTGTGATTACGGTTATTAGATTTTGCAATTGATTTGTGAATAAAATTTTAATTTTAAATATCTCGTATGCATATATTTTTTTAAAAAATGACCTTCATAAAAATAATTTTTGAAGACCGAATTTTATATTCGGTAGACACCCAAATATAGGAATGAAATATAACAACATATTCAGTCTTTCATCCGGCTTAGTTCTAAATACTAGATTAGAATATTCAATATCTTATAAGATTTTATATTTTATCCGATCAAATTATATCTTATCCAATTTTGTTTTCTTATTCGGTTATTTAAACAAGACCTTAGTGTTGAGTGTGGGAAAAAAAAAAAAAAAAAAAACTTTGATATTATGGTTGTATCACTGTTACAACCACTCAATTTGGAAATTATGTAAGGTTTTCGTAAATCCCACCTCAACATTCAAATTTGAATAGCAATGGGAGGGGTAACTGTCGTGCCAAATCTTTTTCTTCTTCTGTGAGACAACGAAATAAAGTCAAAATCTTGAAAATCCACTTGTGTCACACTTCATTAATTTGTTTCCTATGCCACCATATATCAGCTTGCAGCTAATAAATGGTGGCTTTTTCAAGCATCAATTTTTTTTTTTTTTTTGGGGAATTCTAAGTGTTGGATTAAATTGTCCTTTAATCTAAATTAATAAATTATTAGGTAGTAAAAATGAATTTTAAGTTAAAATGATAAAAAAATTTATGTCGGTTTTATAAAAATAAGAAATTGATAATATATCTTGTGCTGAAAAATATTAGTTGGACTACTTAGAGATGTGATCAAGTAGTAAAACCGTTGAGAATAAAATTCAAAGATCTCAAGCTTGAATTTCTTCTGTACTGATCGTTAGTAACTAGAACTTAAAATATGAACTTGACTGTCACGAAAAGAGAGCCTTATTAACCTGGTGTGTATAAACTGATTCAGGATACTTGACTGATTCATAAAATAAAATAAAATAAAATAATTTAAATTTTCTATTCGATTGTATTTATTAAATTTTTTGAGTCATGATGCATCTTCTTCTTCTTCTGGCTAATTCATAAAATAAAATTAAAAAAAATCAATTGAACTCCTTATCCGATTATAATTATTAAAATTTTCATATTTAAAAATATGAAAATTAAATATGTAGGGCTTACGTAATGTTGGGTTGATAATGGATTAGACCCGTTTGATATTTCTTTTAACGGATAGCTCCCCAATCTTATCCTTTTGAAATTCTGGGTTTCCGATTCTGTCCTTTTATGGAAAGTATTATAAATGGATATGAGTGATTTGAAGAGTCTCAATCAGTGAAACAGACAACTGAGGGAAAGGTGGACGTAATTGTGTTTGGGTTTGTTGTAGATTCTTCAATTGGAATCATATACGTGTTTGCCTTGAAAAGAAAAATTAAATAATGGGCCATCGAGTTTGTTGTGGGCTATCCAATAGGCTTTTACCTACTTGAGAGAGAGAGAGAGAGAAAAAGAGAAAGAGAAGAGAATATCCAGTGCCCTCACTAAGAATTTCAACAAGGGATTATGGAATGGGATGTCGTATCCCAAATCCATCCCCTTTAATTTATTGATCAGGTTTAATTAATTTTATACTATAATCAGAGTTGACCCGGTTTAAACTTTTTTTATTCTTTAAATTCCCTCCTAATTTTAACGAGTTTGAATTTATTTTCTTCAAAACCCACTTAACTACTTTTCAAATCCGTGGTGAGATATCTTTTTTTCTTTAAAAACCTTATTGACATTTATAACTTCTATTTTTTTATGATATTCAATGATCCTTCGTGCTACGGCATTTTTATGTTTATGTCATTATTCACTTAATTTTTTTTTCAGAAAATGATAAAGTATTATAATAAATAAATTATAATTAATCAATTAACTCTTTAATATATTATAACCAATAATTAATTCACAGACTCAAATCAGGAAGTTTTCAAATTGTTCTTTCTTAATCACATTTCATCTCATTCTTTCATCATCATCATCATGTAGTTATATTTTCATTTTCACATTCCATCATCATCATGTAGTTATATTTTTATTTTCACATTCCATCATCGTTCTTTCATCATCATCATGTAGTTATATTTTCATTTTCACACTCCATCATCATCATGTAGTTATATTTTTATTTTCACATTCCATCATCGTTCTTTCATCATCATCATGTAGTTATATTTTCATTTTCTTGTTTATTCTCCCAATCAAATCATTGCTCTTATGTATAATAGACTCATACTAAAGACAAACAAGTTTCTTATCTTGATTTTGTTTTTAAATCTCCCTCCCTCCCTCCCATGTTTCTTTCTTTTGTTGTTTTCACTTTATCTTTTACTTTTATAAAATGGACCATGTTTTTACTTTTTATAAACTGAGTTAATCCCGACATTGAGAGATTTGAAAAGAGTTACACAAAATAAAGTCTTCAAAAAGAATAGAGAAAGAGAAAAAAAAAATCATTGATGAAGTGATAGACTTGTAAATAAGAGAAGTTTTTGCATTGATCGAGTTTATAGACTTAATTTATAATATTATGTATTTGAATAAAATGTCTGTTTTTTAAGAGACAAAAGTCAAAAAAAAAAAAAAAAACATACATCCTGCTTACATGACAAGATATGATTAGTAAGATACGACTTCTACACTAGGTGAGATAACAACGATACCCCTCTCTCACAAAGTTGGTAGGTTCAATTTCGAATCTTGTTACACACATACACACTAGCCTAGGTTCCCCTTCCCCCACATTGCATGTATAAAAAAAAAGGCGTGATTGGTGGGATCATGAACTAAGTCAATATATCCTATTCATGTCAAAAAATTTCTATACCCTTTATGCCCTACTTGGTGGCTAGGGGCTATGGCCTCCTTCCAAACAAAATTTTAATTTTTTTATCACTATTTTTTATTAAAAAACTAAAAATTAAAAATTAAGAGTTGCCACCTCCCCCCAAATTTTTTCATATTTCTTTTAGAGATCCCTGAAACCTTAATTTTAATAATTTGGCCCACTCAACTCTATAGTTCATGTCTGCCACTGCTTGTAACCCACTCATTTTGGACACATTAATCAAGCAAGAAAGAAATAAAAAGAAAGAGTATGTTGCTTATATATATATATATATATATATAAATACAAGCTCACTTACCATTCAACTTTTGACTAATTTATAGGTGGGTATGTTGCTCCAACAAGGAGAAGTTCACAAGTCATTTTCATCTAGCTGGTGCTTTTTTTGGTTTTAAATCTGATCTTTTTGAGTGCATCATCCATAATATTTTGTTTAAAGATGTAATCAATAAAAACTAATAGACAAATAGTAGAAAGGAATTAATCTTTATTTGCCTACCGAAACAAAAACCAAAAGGCATGAACCAAGGGGTCATTTTCACTTTTTTTTAATGAGTCTAATTAACTCTAATTGATAGTTACATTCAATCTCAACCGTCCATTCAGTCAAACCATACAAACAAAAATATGTGCCACTGTTACATGTATCATTGGTCGTGTATCAGATACGTTATTTAATATTCAACTAGTGATTTATTATCACAATATCTGAGATGCAAATGTTGGCACACAATTTTGGGATAAATAATATTTACTCTAATATTATAAGTGTGTGTACATACATACATATAGAGAAATTATTTGGTGGCCCGTTAAGATCGAATTTTTTTTCGGTGGTTCCTTAGGATCAAAAAAATATTTAATGAACACAATTCAATGGTCCCAATGGAATGATAAGTCATATGCACATATAAAATACCACTATTATGGATGTATCACTTAATTTGACTCCTTAATAGTTTTAAAAAATTACCAAATAATTGTTACTTAACATCATGATTTCAAGAGTTAAAAGTCACATGTGTAACAGTATATCATATGACCTATTATTTAACCACTAAAATCATTGAGTCGGGATCATTCAACATATATGTGTGTGTGTGTGTATATATATATATATATATATATATATATAGAGAGAGAGAGAGAGAGAGAGAGAGAGAGAGCAGCTAACATATTAAAGAAACATATCCATGAAATTATAGGGGAGAAAGGAGCCAGAGAATTTGCCAGGTAATGCTGGCCCCTTCTTGAGGAGGTTGGGAGATGGGGGTATCGTGTAAAATAAATGAAAGCAACAGCCATGTTCTGTCTCCCTGTCCTTTTTCTATGTGCTGCCCACCCTCTTAATTTCAATCAACACCGTCATTAGTTTCGTCATTTCTCATTACGCTATCATTTATATTATTCTTTTCCCCCTCTTTTAGCACCCTTCAAGTATATCCTCATGTTTACATTTTTCAATCATCCGAGTAATATTTTGTATTATCATTTTAAATCTGTTTAAAATAAGAGTCATGACTTGAATTTGTTGTAAATATGATGATTTTTTAAAAATAAATTAAACTTGTTTGTAAGTCATAATTTTAAATAAATATTTTTTTTATTGAAAAAAAAGAGTATATCATCGTAAGCTAAAATCAAGTGATTTAGGAAACAATGCATATGATTAAGGTGTTTGATTTAAATTTTATTTTGTTTTTAATTTAAAGCAATGTGATCTTGACATGTCATAAAGGGTCATAGAAGAGGACACAATTATAAAAGCTTCATATTCCTATTTCTTTTATTTGCCCACAACCTTTTCGGATCATGACAAATTTGTCCTGGACCACTCAACAAGCAATGTAGCCCATTAAAGATTCAAGGTAGCATAATTGAAACAATCATTTGATTTCTTGTGGGGTATAGGGCAATGAGTTTTAATTTCTAAAAACACAAACCATAAATCTTAGGGCTCTCATTTTTACTGTTAAAGTAACTTTTATTTTATGTTCAAAATGAAATTTCTAGCATTGTCATTTTGACTTATTAAAATCTAAATTTACGCACCCAATAACCCAAATTTACTTTTATATCAAATAGATTTAGGAATGTCAAAATGCCCTATTTTGGTGGGTACTCGTTATATTCCACTCCATTTCATTTTTAATAGAATAAGAATGGAACAATTTCAAACAGAATTAGGAAAAAAGGTTAAAATAGTTAGGTATTTGTTATGAATTCATTTGAATTTTTGATGATTTGTTTGTGACTTGAGGTGACTCGAAAAACTCAGACTCTTATAAATTCTTTTGACTTATTTTTGTTTTGGGTCTTTTTTTATTTTTTATATTGTAACTTGCTTATATAAGAGTATTATCTTTTAAAGTTTTGACTTATGAAAAAATAATCGTCATTAAAAAGTAGGGAGTTTTTACTCTCGAAATATCTTTTATACATAATAGATTGCTCATTGCTATTCATGAACGTAATTATCTTTTCGAATTATGTAAATTTTATGTCTTTTCTGTGCGTTTTGTTTGTTTTACTTGATAGAAATTAATTTATTATTTGTTTGATCATTTTTACGCAACAAAAATCTCGACCGAATTTGGAAAACTTGTTTAGCGAAATTAATATATTCTTTCTCAAGAGAGACAAGGTGGAGGTGGAGGTGGGGGCTGCCCAACAGGTACCCATCACCATCCCTACATAAATCCAAACTCTTTAACACTATTTTTGCTTACCTCCAAGTGATTACATATTCTTAAGTTTGACATTTTGTCTATAAATTTAATTGTACAACAAGCGTGTGGTTCTTGAAGGATTTGGTGCTTGGCAGCATTCACACTGACAATTCCTCTTCTATGTGAAGTTATTTGTACTTTAGTACTACCCATTTTTTTGTTTGATATTTGAGCTTCATTCATTTCTTATACAACATATACTAAATGGATTTTGAGTTAGGCTAAAAGGGGAGAAAAAAACTTAATTTGTTTTAATATAAAATTATTTGATTTTGGGAGGAGTTAACCATTTTGCCATTAGTACAGTTTTCTTGTTGAAGTAAGATATTACTTGCAAGTTAAAAATTGAATAAGATTCATTCTCGATGAGTAGTCAAGATTGGAAGTCCAGTGTCGCACATCATTTTTGTATTATGAATAAATAAAAAAAGATAAATTGTACTGATCTCTTCTAAAATTTATGACAATTATACTGACCTTCTCTGATGTTTGTGAAATTATATCGACTTCACCTACTTTATCTTATAATATACAGATACACCTCTCTAGTCAAATTTTTTTAATCAAAATAACAAAAATTTTCCTTTTTATTCATTTATTTTACATTTTTTAATTTTGACCAATTTTTTCTAACTTTTTTTAAAGATTGTTTATTATTTTACTTAAAAATAAATTTAAAATAAATAACTTATTTTTATTTTATATAAAAATAAACTAAGGTTTTTGTCAATATTTATTTGAAAAATGAAAAAAAAAATTGGTTAAAATTTTAAAAATTGAAAAAAAAAATATAAAAGGGATAGTTTTTTCATTTTGAAGCGAAAAATTAATTGGAGGAATGTATCTGTATATTATCAGATAAAAAACAGTTAGTGTAATTTTAAAAATTTCAAAAAATATCAATGTTTATCAGAAACCTTAAAGAGAGTTAATGTAATTTTTCCATAAAAAAGGGTAAATAATGGGTTTATCAAACTATGATGTAATAAATGCTCTAAATACATCCCATTTCATACTTGTTAGATCCTTTTATGTAAATATATTATAATCCTATCCATGTGAGTGACAGAACCAACACTTCTATTTGTTTACCTTTCTTATATCGAAAGTTATCATCAAGTCTTTTTTCCATTCATCTCCCAAGTATGATTGGCATCTGTCATTTAATATGGCCATTATATGGTTGTTCTAGCACATCATTCTTTTGTTGACTTGGCTATTGAAGTTGCACAATCTTTATCACATCTTTCAAAAAAACAGAAAAAAATCCCAAAAATGTTCCAAGACAAAATTATTCAAGTTAGATGGTTGATAAAGACATCATTTATTAGAGTGGTTGTTTCATTTTGATCCATCAATAATTGCATCATGATACTTTCACCTCAAGTTAAACTGGTGAGACTTAAGAGGGTTAAAACTTAAATATAACAGTTTGTTATAAAATGAGAGAAAACAATGAAGACATCCAACACCCTAACACCATAGTTATCAAAACCGGTCCGAGTATAGATTTGGTGAGATGACCAAGCGAATGGATTACTAGTTCAATGGTTGAATTAATTGGTTGAACTAGAATAAGATAAAAAATATTATTTTAAAAATAAATAATTATGTAACTTAGAAATCTTGATATAGACAAGAAATATAATATAATTATTGTATGATTTTTTTTTTATAATAACGAAAATCTTGAACATATATAAGAATATTTTATTTTATTTGTATTAGTATATGCACATTTAATACCCTTTTTTTGTTATTTAGTATATCTATATTTACATGCTTTATTTATTTTTTAATATTTTGAAAATTTATAATATTGAAATTTATTTATTTATTTACATTTTCTGTCTTGTTTTTGTCTTCAACATTCAAAGTATTTTGAATAAAAAAGAAGAAAAAAAAAGTACAAATGAATTACACATCATGAGACATGTAAATTTTATTTATTAAATATAAGTAAAATTTTATTAACGGAACATGTCACTTAATAGTTTCGAGTGCTTACCTATTAATTCATTGCCTTAGATTTGACTATTGATAACTACAAAGTTATATTTTATACATTATAAATGGTGATGATTGGTTTTTCTAAATCCGTTCAAGTCACTGATTCGACCAGTCGAGTCATCCGTCCAAACCAAATTGCTTCCTTAATTGGTCAAATTAATCAATTGACCTAGTTTAGGAGCCGGATCACTGATTTACCGATCCAACCGACTAGGCTGAGTTTGATAAATATGCTTAACACAAAACAAAAAGATATTTCAAACTTGTTTACTTTAGGTTGTGTAAGCATATATTTTTGAGTGTGTAAATGGGTAAGGAAGGGGAGAGAGAGAGAGAGAGAGAGAGAGAGAGAGAGAGAGAGAGAGAATTTGAATGTGGGAAGGTAGAATGAATTTGAGAACTACATAAATATGGGAAGGTTTGGGACATGTAAAGAGAATTTGAATGTTATTGTGAGTTGTATATGAACTGTAAGGGGTTAAAAAACATGTGTTGGTGTCCTTTCTTTCTTCCCGTTGTCCCCTTGAATAGGGTACAATTTGATGATCAAATATTCAAAATTACCAAATTCTTTAATAATTGAATTTGTTGAAAGTAGATTAACACTTTTTGAAGGGCAATACTGTCCTTTCACATAGAAAAAGAGTGTTTGGCTTATCGTTCATTGTCCTCTAATCGATGCGCGCCGCCGGAGACCTTAAACATCGACTTTGACTGTTTGACCTTTGGAGACAAAACGGTACCGTTTCGTAGTGAAAAATTTATTGTCGGTCATTTATCTTCCTATTTATATCTTTTGGAGGGAATTTGGTTTAGCTTAAGGGAAAGAAAAGAGATGGAGAAGATATACAAAGATAAAATATATATATATATATATATATAATTCTCTTATTTTATTTAAAAAATTGTAAAAATAAAAACTAGAATATTTCATTATATGAACAAAAAATATAAACTATATACTCATTCATTTTAAAAAATAAGAACAAAACAATTTTTTATTTTTTTTATTTTTATCTCCTCTTACATTTAGATAGAGAGCAAAATCAAATTCAAACCCCTCTAACTTTTTTTTTCTCTATTTTTAAGTTAAATATAAAATAATATTCTATCAATTTCTGTGACAGTGTTTAGAATTGCTTTTTTTTTTTTAAAAAAAAAAATATATATTTTTGAGCTCAAACACACTTTTATGTATTTTAAAAAATAAAATTAACAAAAAATCATTTTAAAATTTTAATAAAATAGCCAAAAATACATTTTCTATGAAAATTTTTTCAAATGCAAATAAAAATATGATTGGATAGGCGATGACATTTCTAAAACAAAGATTGTAAAGTCTAAATTGAACTTTTGTAATATTTAAATTTTTATTTTGACGTTTTTGAAATATTTTTTAGAACGTTTTTAAGTTTAAATGTTTATTTTATAAAAGGATTAATGAATTTTTTTTTTAAATGCTCATTTTTTTATTTATATAATACATTTAAAATTTTTAATAATTTATTTAAATATTATAATATTATTTAAATTTATTTTAAATATATTTATTTAAATATATTTAATTTAATTTAAATTGCACTGTTATCAATCGCACTTTATTTTACTGCCTGTTCAGACTGCGCTAAATAAATTGTCCCAAACACATCTATCTTCCATTCAATTCTTAAAAGCACATAGAAGCTTAGACGAGAACAGTTGTAATTGGAAAAAGAAACAAACAAGTAAGAAAAATTACATGAACATTAAAAAATGTCGGTTAGAGAGATTCTTCACGTTTGTTCTAGAGAGAGGGAGAGGAAGTGAGAGACAGGGGAAGGACAGGTACTCAGTATTTCACTTCATTTGGCTCCCTCTTAATAGGTGTTTTTTGCTCGCTCTCTCTGTCCTGTTTCTAGTAGCAGTACCACGTATAAAGTTTCGCTCTCTTTCTCTGGCCCTTTTAGGGAACTTTTCTTGGTGGGGTATATGATTTAATGACATTAATGCGCTCCGAGAGACTGTTTAGAAGTTAGTTTTCTGGGCCCTTGTTATATTTTCTTGCGATTACTGCCATTATTATTTACTCTATCTACACAAGCTCTATAGTTACAGTTTCATTTTCCGCGTTTTCATTTTTACACTTCATATAATAGTGGTTTAGGGATTGAGCTTTCTGGGTAGCCCAAATTTTGAATCTTTTCTCAACTTTCGTATCATTTTCTTGGGTTTCTTAGAGATTTGGGATCTGGGTTGTGTGCAGGTTTGGGTTTTATAGTGCCGACAGGTTCTTTTTTTTGGGGGGGGGATATTTTCTTTAGAGAGGGAAAGTCATGGCAGCTCCAGCAAAGGCAGCAGAGCCAGGGCCGCACCCACCAAAGGAGCAGCTTCCTAATGTTTCCTACTGCATTACCAGTCCTCCTCTATGGCGTGAGTTTTAATAATCTGCTGTTTTTCTATCTAGTATATTCTGTGAATGGTATTTTCCTGTTCAATTGTAGTACAAAATGCTAGATTCTTTATGTGGAGTTGCTCTAAATCTTTTCTCATCTATATATGTGTATATTATACACATATCTATGTAAAGGTTATGCTAGCTAGCTATGGGTTCTGATTCTTCTGAATCTAGTTGATTTCTTTTTACTAAAAGTATGCAATTCTTTTTGTTAATTGTTTCTATTATATTCTCCATGTATTTTATAGTTGGATATTTCATATTGAATTTTAGTTCATACCTTTTCTTTATATATCTATAGTATAATACTATTATTTAATGAATGAACCCTTAATTTGAAACTAAATTATGTGTGGTGGGTGTTTTAACTTTTAACAGATCGATTTTTTCATTGTTCCCATGTGCTGTGTTGGCTTTTTCTTTTTCTTCAAAAGTTGTGCTAGGAATTTGGGATCTGGTTTGATGTTTCGTGTAATTCAATTGTTGAAGCGAATTTCAAGTCCTTTCTTTGTTTAATGGAAACCCTTCTATGCAAATATATCATTGAAGTCTCTATGTTGTCAATTCCCATATGTTAATCTCAATTCATATGATATAACTTTATTATAACTTTTTGTGGTTGGCTAAACAAATTTTTTAGACTGAAGTCTATTGTTTCATTGATTAAATACTATTTAATCATTCTGGGTACTTCATCATCATAGCCAAATTTTTTCTTGTGTTTTTTACTCTCTAATTCTATAATTGCATGCCTTTGTTATATCATCAATGGAATTTGTCTAATCAGTCAAACTTGTGGCTTATTTCTGATGCAGCTGAGGCTATTCTTCTTGGTTTTCAACATTATTTAGTGATGCTTGGCACAACAGTTATTATTCCCACTGCTCTTGTTCCTCAAATGGGGGGAGGAAATGTAAGGGCTAAGACTGAAATAAACATTTTTGCTAATGTCTTTTAAAATGATCATGTCATACATGGTGATGTCTAATAATCTAACTGAAACGACATTTTCCATTCTTCTAGGAGGAGAAAGCTGAGGTGATCCAGACACTACTCTTTGTTGCTGGGTTGAACACATTGCTGCAAACATTGTTTGGGACTAGATTACCTGCTGTGATTGGAGGATCATATACGTTTGTTGCTCCTACAATTTCAATCATCCTCTCTGGTCGATTCAATGATCCAGACCCTAGAGAGGTTTGTGAGCTAAATTGTAACCACTTTATATAATGGTGTTTTGGATGGCATATTGAATTTGGTGTTAATGCATATTGCTGGTTACATACAGAATGCACATATTTAGTGTTGTTTTGCATCATGTTCTTGTAGATTTCTGCAAGCATGCATATTTTTGGAAGCTTAACCCTCCCCTGCGGTTTCAATTATTTGAAAATAAAGAGTTGTGAGAAACATAACTTCTATTCCAATCAAGGCACCGGGTCAATGAGAAATGCAATACTCTTGTCCTCAGTATTCCCATTTTCACCCACACAGCAATTCAAAAAAACATTCATTGTGTGTGACAATAATTAAGAACACATTTTCTTTGGCCACACACCAGAAAGAAAAAAGGAAAGAGGGAAAGAGGGAAAGAGAAAAATCACACATCCAAACTCAGATTAGTCTTGATGATATTTGGTCTGTGATCTGTTTTTTTTTTTTGGCCTACTCAGAAATTCAAGAAGACAATGCGGGCCATCCAGGGTGCACTCATTGTTGCTTCGACTATTCAGATAGTCCTAGGTTTCAGTGGCCTTTGGCGTAATGTCACCAGGTAGCTTCAGAATCTCCATAAATATATAAAATTCTAGTTGCATCACACTTAAAGTTGCTGCAAGTCAATCTCATTTCTGAAGTCCAGACTATTTGAGTTTTGTGTAGCTCCTCTTATTCATACTAAAGCAATTCTGTTTTGGTCTTACTGGATGCAAAAGAGAAATTTGAACACTCTGTCTTGATGGCCTTTCTATTGAAATTTCTGAAATTCACATATTTTTAGGTTCTTAAGTCCACTTTCAGCCTGTTCCATTGGTTGCTCTTGCCTGGTTTTGGGCTCTATGAGTTTGGCTTTCCTGGGGTAAGTATACCTCTACTGCATTTTGGTTGGGTCCTGCATTCATGGGTTTTAAGAACTCTCTCTCTCTCTCTCTCTCTCTTTCTCTCTCTCTCTCTCTCCATATATGTGCATGTGCATGCATGTTCTTTCTTGTTTTTCATTTATCCCTATTGGATGTTACATGTTCCCTTCTATTCTTAGGTTGCCAAATGTGTTGAAATTGGACTGCCAGAGCTAATCATTCTAATTATTTTCTCTCAGGTAATGATCTTTGATGTATCACATAAATTATTTTCTCCTTACATATAATAACTTAATAAGCACTTACATCTTATTAGTATATTGCAAGGATTCAAAAACTTTCCGTGTATAAACTTTTCTTGGAATTATTCCTCTAGGCTAAGATTTTCAATTCATTGGTTGTTTGCAGTATTTATCCCATCTGATACGCCCAGGAAGGCACATCTTTGAGCGTTTTGCAGTTATATTTTCTGTGGTTATTGTATGGATTTATGCCCACTTACTCACTGTGGGTGGGGCCTACAACGGTACATCGTCAAAAACACAAGTAAGCTGCCGTACTGACCGTGCTGGACTTATTGATGCTGCTCCTTGGTAAGGATGTGGTGTTCCTATTAATAGTTAGCATTTATCCATTTTTTCATGCAAGTATGATAATTAAGTTCTACAAAATGGTATCTTCTTTAACTTCAAATTGATTAGAGGCGTTGATACTTTATTGCCAAATCTTTCTGGCGCCTTCAATGAGGTTTCTGCAAGAAACTTGTGCTATTTATATCATGCCATTTTGTTGTTTTGGAGTCCTACAGAATGGGCCTGAGCAATTAATGGCCAACAGATATGCATAGAAAACAAAGTGTAATTAAATAGAGAACAAAGTGTGTATATATACGCATTCCTCTATTTTTTGTGATAAGTAAAAGTTAATTATATTAACAAAAAGTCCGAGGGGACACAAGGGAAAGGCTATACAATTAAAGCCTTAAGGACCCCAAAAAATCAAATAGAGGCTATACATTCCTTTAAGTTCTCTGAGCCCTCGGGGTTAGATGAGTTGCGAAGAGGGATGGGTAACATTCCCAAATTCCTAGGTTCAACTCTCACCCCAAGGGTCACTTACCTATCCAAAAAAAAAAAAAACCAACATTCGTTTTTGTGCTCTGGTTGCCTATGTTTACATGTGGCAAGCTGAATTACTGAATACTGGTGTGAGGGCTATCTAGATTACAGTCCATATGGAGGAAAGCCTGTGACTTGGTGCATTCTTTGATCATCAAGTTTTAAATGAAACTTTTCTTTCTTTTGAGGTGTTTATTTTGTTTCTAGCTCTTTAATGCTTTCATATCACATGTACATTATCAAACTAAACATCATTTTTTATGTATAACTGGTCATATGTTTAGAGCATGATTTGGTCTATGATCTCTTCATTTTGATATAATAATTTATACAAGATGTGGCTCCGTGTTGTGGAGTGATATTTGTTCTAGGATATTCCTTATTGTTGTATCGGGGTTTGCATTCGCAGGATAAGAGTTCCATATCCCTTTCAATGGGGAGCACCTTCCTTTGATGCTGGTGAAGCCTTTGCCATGATGATGGCTGCATTTGTTGCTCTTGTAGAGGTTCGTTTTCTTCTCCAGAGCTGGTAACTTATAACCCAAGTGCATCATTATTGTTGGTTTTGTGGGGGTTGTTGCTATCATCATTATTTATGGATCATTTGTGGTCTATATATTTCCTAATGATTTCTTTGTGTGTCTGTGGGTGTTTCTCCTATATTACTTTGTCTTGATCTTAATTTTTGAGTTTTGTTGGTGGAGTTACTGAAATATTTTTCATTGGTACAGCTTGAAACACCTTAAAAGTTGAATGGTTAATTATTATTTTTTGATAGGCAAGACACACACATTTGCCCCAATTGGGACTTGGACCCTCAACCTCCTCCTTGGGAGGTGGAGGAGATACCACTTGAGCTAATGCTTGGTGGTAAGTCGAATGGTTAATTATACTTGTTTATGAGCAGGCATGCATCTGATTGAGTGTCAGTGTGTTCTTGCATTTCCATTGTAGCCCAAGTTTCTTTATTTCAAACTAAATTTTCATCATTGGATTGTGTTTTGTATACAATCCCTAATAAATAGCTTGTTTCCTACACTCGTCATAAAAAAATGGCTTGTTTCTTACATGTTTTTAATGATATAAGCAGTCCACTGGTGTCTTTATTGCGGTGGCGAGATCTGCAAGTGCAACTCCCGTGCCGCCCTCTATTCTCAGCCGTGGCGTTGGTTGGCAGGTAAATTGAAAACAATGTTACATTATTTCTTATTATATGATCAAACTTAAGAATCGAACTTGTTTGTAGACTGAACCGGTCAACACCAACCAAAACATTAAGGGGGGAGAGAGAGAGAGAGGAGAACACATCCTAATCGCATATTGGATAATCTAGCCTAACTGCATGACTAGAAAGATTTTGTGGTCGAAGTTCTAAAAGATAATGATTATTGAAACATAAGAGATCATCTTCTCTCTTTCTCTCATGCTTTGCCTTTTTTCTTTTCTTTTCTTTTATTTTTGTTTGAAAAAGGAGGGGGGAGGGGAGGGACTCTGTTGGAAAGATGCCTATGTGGGCTAAGTTTCTCTTCTTTGATGTGTACAACACAATATGCAAATCTCCAAACTTTGTCAGGTGAACATTAAATCCTATTAGTTTTGAATAAATTCTTTATTTTTTCTCAGGGAATTGGCATTTTGTTGTCTGCTGTGTTTGGGACGGTGAATGGATCTTCGGTATCTGTGTAAGCCCCTTTATGATGGAAGCTTTACTGCTGCTTGAGCATTCTGTTTATATGAAGTGAAACAAAAGTTCCTCATTGACCCAAAGACTTTACTTGGTTTCCCTGCAGTGAGAATGCTGGTCTTATAGCATTAACACGTGTTGGCAGTCGAAGGGTTGTGCAAATATCTGCTGGGTTCATGATTTTCTTTTCCATTCTTGGTAAGTGGTTTGAGTGCGAGTTTCGAATTCATGTGGATTAACTATATGATTGAGCCCTTTTGCATAATTATTATGTTTAGCAAAGAAAAAAAGGGCATTATCTTTTTAACTATCAATCAAATTCACATCATGTTCAGGGAAATTTGGAGCAATCTTTGCTTCAATTCCAGCATCAATTGTTGCTGCTTTGTATTGCCTCTTCTTTGCTTATGTGGGTAAGTGTCTGTGAGATAACTAGCCATCTAGTAGATGTTCTTAGTCTCTGGTTATTAAGATCTATTTAAGTTACTGATATCTTCAAATTCTTCATTCATGTGCAGGTTCAGTAGGCGTAAGTTTCCTTCAGTTCTGCAACCTCAACAGCTTCCGTACAAAATTTATACTGGGCTTCTCTGTCTTCATGGGCTTGTCCGTACCCCAGTACTTCAACCAGTACACAGCAATCAAAGGATTTGGCCCAGTTCACACAGGCGGGAGATGGGTATGCATAAAAATCCATCAACCTCCAGTCCCTTAATCTTTAGCAAGTTTTTTGCTAAAATCATGTCATGGTTGGTCATGAGCTCCACTGACAAAAATGTTCTCTCTTTTTGGGCAGTTCAACGATGTGGTTAATGTCCCTTTCTCATCAGAAGCATTTGTTGCGGGCTTGTTGGCATATTTCCTGGACAACACACTGCACAAGAAGGAAAGTGCAATAAGGAAAGACAGGGGTAAACATTGGTGGGACAAATTCCGGTCTTTTAAGACTGATCCAAGAAGTGAGGAATTTTATTCCCTACCCTTCCATCTCAACAAATATTTCCCATCTGTATGATTCTGCCAATCACTGAGTTATACGGTGATCATACAACATCTTGCTCCCTCAGTAGCTCTTTGTACTCATCCGTGGGACGGTACTATCAAATCATTGTTCTTTTGCATGTGTATTGTCTAAATACATGCTACGCTACAGCAGTATAAATTAGTCTCTTTATTTACAGGTGCCTTAGAACATTTATTTATGTACTTTTCTTGTTGTAAATCCAGTGGCTGAGATGAAGTGAAGTAGCAATGAAGCTAAGTTTTCTGTTTTCCTTTTATACGTTTTGTCCTTATTTTTGCCGTACAAATTTGGATTCCTGCGTCTGCATGTCCAATATTTTGAGACATCTTCCATTTGACTCTGTGTTCTGAGGAGCTGATGAGATATGTAGAAATAACTCTGATTTTACCAGATGGTGTAAGACTACTTGATCTATGAGCTTGTGGATGTTTGACACATGGACTAATCATATGGTGACACGTATCTTATTATTGAGGTGACCATGCTCGTTCCTTGTGTGGATTAACATATGCCAAACCTTAACCCTGGAGTCCTAGACCTAGGCAGGAGCCACTTCCCAGACCATCTTGAGATTAAATCCTCTAAACAAGTCAAAGTAATCTCCTTTCAAAACCACACATCTTTGAGATTAAATCCTCTAAACAAGTCAAATTAATCTCCTTTCAAAACCACACTTCTTTGGTTGAGCTCATGTTCTCTAGTACGGCTCATGCTCTCCCCGGCCCACGAGGGGCATGGTATGCTAATTCTATAGTCTCATCCTATAACTCTGTGATTGCCTAGCTTGGGGAAAACCTTAGGGGGCTTTTATGATCTGGGTGCATGACTATGGTGTAGCACTCATGTAGTGTCATGGTCCCTTTAACGGGGTATCTAGGGTTATGTGACTTTATGACTAAGTTGTACGTTCGTCAAGGTTTGTCTTGTACTTGGTTTGGGACAATCCTTAGTAAAGATTGAGAAATCCTTTTAATGTTTTTTGGGATACATAGAGCCATTGTCATGATTGTCGTTGTGTTTATGTTTATTAGTTGACTCTCTAATACTAATTAATATTCAATAACTTAATAATTTCTAAGGGTTAAAATTTTCTTTGCGAATCCAACTCTATTTTATAATGAATAATTACTACTTTTATTACTTGATAGTTGATAATTTTTTTGAAAAAAATCATTTGTAGTCTTAGTTATTAGAATAAAAAATATACATGTATAGTGTATATATGACTATAAAAATTATTAGTACCTTTATTTCTTTTAGTAATAAATTAGATATAACAGATATTTTGTATGAAAAGAATTATACCCTTGACAATATATATTTTCTATCTTTATGCTAAAAATCGAATACTTAAGATAAAATGTTTTCATTAATAAAAATTATAAAATAACTTAATAATTAATAATTCTGTTGATTATAGTTCTTACTTCTTAGATCTCTCAAGATTATTAATTGTTTGAGGGTAGACAGTTATCGCACACAACTACTATAAAAAGTAGTGCTTCAAACTCCTTTGACACCATATTCTTGCTTGATCTTGTGTATGGGAGATAGATTTACAGGGCTCTCTCTGTACTTCTCCAGCCACACTAGTACTTCTACCTTTCTCTCTCTCTCTCTCTCTCTCTCTCTCTCTCTCTCTCTCTCTATACACACACACACACATACATATATATATATATATGTAGCAGAAAATTTTTGAATGGGACTGGTCTACCATTCAATGTCACTTCTGGAATCCTAGTCATCAAACGTGTAATTGCTACTCTGGACTTGACGCACTTCCCACTCTACCTCTCATTAACCATCAACACAGCATGTCAAGGCCATTGATTGGTGGACTGCGTCAATATCATGCATCTAACAATCTTGCTTGTATGTTTTTTTTCGGTTAAAGCTCACTTGCATGTTTCTGTTTCTAATGTGTAGAGTTTTCTTCACTTTTTCCCATTCCTTGTGTGGGTGAGATTGCTCCTGCTTAAATCCTTCTCTTCTTTCTAAAGGATCAATGGATGAGACACCCTGAAAGCATTTCACTTCATATTATTTAGGTCATTAGTCACTCCAACTTTGATATGAGTCAATTTTTGTTAGTGAACTGACAGGGCAACCACCGCATCTTTAATTCACAAAGCCTTGTCGACATAAATCTTGTCTCGTTATTTTGATCCATTTAAGACCATTCCCGCATTAATTCACAAAGCCTAATTTCCCAAATTATAAAACAGAGTTTAATGTAAGAGTGAAATTTGAATGGAGTGCCTGAAAAATGAGGGACAAGTTTGGTTGATGAATATGAGAGCAACAGCAAACTAGTGACTTGTCCTTTGACAATGGGGAATTTGGAGGGCATTGAAGTGGTTGCAAAAATGTAAAAAACAAATTAATATAAGTTGATGGAGCTAGAAAATTCAGATTTGGCCTTTGACATGATGGGGGAGGAGATTTCAGGATTTTTAGCGTCAAAAAATTATATTCTAACTTGGGTTTAGTGATTTATTAATATAATTGAGCATATAATGACTGCTGTCTTTTCTCTTATTTTGTTAGATTAACAGATTGTTCTTGTTTATCAGACCAATTTTTGGTATTTAAGCAATATGTAGTACATGTCACAAATGAGTATTGGGATCAATTGAACCACCAAACGTCTAATCGGAACCATACTAATTTTTCGGGTTTGGACTTGATGAAGTCTGAATTGTGCTGAAACACCTATTCTCGATTTGAAACAATGTTTTGATCAAAACTCACTATGAGTTATGTCATTTTTTTAGAGAATTTTATCTTTTTGAGCTTCTGAATCAGTATTTGCATTCTATTTAGAAAAGTTTTAATTTTATTGTAACTTTTGTCAGAAAAATTAGATTCGAATTTCGTTGATTCTCGAACTATCAAGCATGAGAATGCATGTTTGATTGAGTACCAGAACAATCACTTTGTGTGAATAATTTTACAATATTTGAAAATGTAAATTAAGAATGGAAGTGTGACTTCTAATAGCAACTAGAACGTATTTCTATATAGAGGGAAAAAAAATTGAAGGAAATGATATGGTGTAAGCAAAACAAACTATTTCTATATCACATGACCTTTATACATATGAGATTATTCTTTCAAGTTACTTCAAAAAGCTGTAAAGGAAAAAAAAAAGGCTGATACTTAAAAAAGTTGCAATAGCAGATAACAAATAGAGAGATGCTTTATTAGGTAAGAAAAGGCCTTTCTATACCCCCATCTGGTAAAAGGTAAAAAGGGTATCATCCACTTTAAAGTGAACATGTGCTCAGCAGAATTCTTGGCAATATTACTGTCTTTCCTCCTTGATTTTCCTGTTGGATTGAGAAAAGCCAATGAAGATTAGACACATCGGTAACTCCAAGAGTTAAGCTCAGTTAAAATGGGCAATATGTATTGATTCTGAAGTTTTCAGTTTGAGTTTTGGGATTAGCCTCTCAAACGTTGGTTAATAGGACAAATCTAACTCGTTTGGATGGAGAGAATTTGAGAGAAAAGAAAAAATTAAGGTAGAAAGATGACTAAATCTCTCATTTAAAAGTTTTTAATAGAAAAAAAAAAGAATAGGAAAAAGGGTTTGAGGGTTTATAGCCCATTTTTCCAATCTCTCCAAAAATAAAAAGATTTGAAGAGAAAAGAAAATTACCCATAAATGAAATAATTAAAAATTCTAAACGTAAAGAAAAAAATTGTATAGTTGTCAAATGATTTTTTATATTTTCTTTTCTCTCCAACTGATCATTCAAACAAAAAATAATAACTTTCTTTCTTTTATCTTCTGAACTATTAAACAAGATAAAAATAAACACTTTCTTTTCTTCGCTTCTCTTTTCTCTTCAATTTTAATTTTTTTTTTTCTTTTCTGTCTAAAACTTTCAAATGAACTTAAAGTGATTGGGTAAACTGTATCCAGAACTTTGATTGTTGGTTCGATTACATGTCGTTGTGCAAGTTTGCGATTTAATTTTGCACGTATTGAAAGATCAAACAAAAAATAATATTTTCTTTTCTCTCCTACTGATCATTCAAACAAAAAATAATAACTTTCTTTCTTTTATCTCCTGAACTATTAAACAAGATAAAAATAAACACTTTCTTTTCTTTTCTTATCTTTTCTCTTCAATTTTAATTTTTTTTTTCTTTTCTGTCTAAAACTTTCAAATGAACTTAAAGTGATTGGGTAAACTGTATCCAGAACTTTGATTGTTGGTTCGATTACATGTCGTTGTGCAAGTTTGCGATTTAATTTTGCATGTATTGAAAGATCGGTGTGAGCGAAACTCATCAAAAAAAATAACTCCCTTGGAATCGGGCTTTCGAGAGAGTCTCTTATGAATTTTGGCCCATCAAACACATCATCAGTTGGTGACTCACAAATTATATCGACATGTCTGATATTCATTTGCCTGAAAGCAATGAATACCATCCTATCAGATTAAATGCAATTGAGTGGTTACAATTGTGGATACATGTCCCTTTTATGGACCCCTTCTCCCCTCACTGAATATCTATCTATGAATTTGATTATTATGAGTTGGGATTATCCTGGTCAGAGAATGAGTTACCAAAGTAATCAACATCACCATCATCATTCCTGTTTTAATCACTGTATAAATTTTTGGATTGAGATTGCTAATGACTTAGGATTATCCTGGTCAGATCCAGGCTTGTTATGACCTAATCAACATCACCATTATCATTGCTGTTAAAATCATATTTAAATTTAGATTGAGATTAGATTATAATTTATAATCATCCAGCTCATGGACCGACACGTGTCATAAAGTAATCAACATCACCCATTAATCATTATCATTGCTGTCAAAATCATGTATCAATGGGATATTGAGTTCTTGGTCATATATTGGGAACCTAATTGCTGTTGCCCAATCCAAATCAAGCTGTAACCTCTAGTGATAGACCCTTCTCATGAACTTGTCCAATTGACTAACTTTTTTTTAAATTTTTTTTTTAATTTTCTTGTACTCTCCTGGAGATTTGAGGACAATATAACAAAACTTGGAATGTATGTTTAAATAAGTTTTTTTTTTTTCTTCTGTTTATTAGATCAGAAATAGTTTTTCTATTAGAAAAAAAATAAGATTATATATATTTAACCATCTCCAGATCTCGTATTAATTGAAGTCTTGTGTACGACAAAAGTTTGGAAAATACATATATTTTTAGACTATTTTTATTTTCAAATAATTATTTTTTATCAATGCAAACATGCACATATATGAATGTATGTATAGTATGTAGGAAACCCTAGGCACAAAAATGAATGTTTGATCTTTTGCAGGCTTTGTGGTTTCTGTCTTGCATACAGGGATCAAGACTCAAGATAAAGGAAAGGAGGAAAGCCATTCCCTCACAGGAACCCAAAAAATATTCTCCATGCAGTTTGGTGAATGTGGTCTGCTCAGAATACTATATGCCGAAGGTGTATTAACATCGGGACCTACAAAATGTTGCTCCCACCCACTTAATTCCTGAAAAAGAAAAGGGGTTGAATTCTACCCACTATTATTCATTGGTGGTACAGATCTTGTAAAGTTAGAGATCTTTTGTGTAATATACATATGCATTTATGTATAGATATGTGTATATATATTGAAAAATATAAATTGGGTAAGTTGGGTTTTTTTCTTACTTACTTAGATACGTATGTTAACCACAATATATTATGAATGCGATCACATATTCTAACAAAGTATTTTTCTTATAACCCCCCTTATAGATTGCTCGAGTGGTAGCAAGTTAAGGGGATAAGTATTTAATATTATCAATACCCTAGTTCAAATTTTACAAAGTACCATTGGTCCTAAATTTACACGATTTGGGTGGAGAGTTAACTTTGTCAAAAGGATCACCACTAGTGTGATCCTCTAGCCGCTGGTTGTGGAATGTTGCTTGGTTGGATATAAGGTTATCAGAGATTCCCATCTGCTACAAAATAGGGTTTACTCTAGTGTAATCATTTGATCGCTGGTTGAAAAAAATTTCTTGATTGGATAGAAGGTAATTAAAAGTTCTCAACCCTTAGAAAAAGGGTTTATTCCAGTGAGATTCTTTAGTCTTTGGTTGTGAAATGTTGTTCGGATGGAAGGTAATTAGATGTTCTTGCTTATTATAAAACAAAAAAAGAGTATTTATACATATTGGTCAGCCATATTCTGAACCAGACACAGTACATCATTTAAGGTAGGAAGCAATCATACCTATCACAATGGCATGGGTGCACAAAATACTAACATTCTGGACATGCTTTCACATTAAGAAACTCTTTCCAAGATTTGTGCCAGTCAAGTTAGGGTTGTACAGACAGCAAAAGATTGTTCCTTTGATGTGAACCCAATCCCAAGAGGACTTTTGAGTCTTTGGCTCAAAATTTTCTAGGGTTTCCTTTCACATAAAGCTATGTAATGTACCCTAATATGATTGGCCTTTTTGTCAAAAAATGGCATTTTCATTATATAACTAAGATAGGCCAGGCATTTATTATGAGAATGGAAGATTTACAAAAGTCATATGTGCAAGATCTTGAAAGATTATAGCTGTTCTTTTCATTATAGTTTGAATTTTCTCATCCTCTTTTTTCTTGGCATGTGAGATTCTTAATATAGTTTTGAGGCTGAGGTTTTGCCATGTATAGTGCAAGAAGAACTCAAGTATAATAATAATTATAGTAGCCACACCATTTACTTTATGCTTATGACTTTCTTTTATGATTGATAAGTACCCCATGGCAATGTTATTAAACCTTATCCAGCTCCCTTCGGTGGGTCAATCGGTAAACCGATAAATTGAGGTCAGATCGATCCAGTTTGTATTAAATCACTAAAAATGTGAATAGATAAAAATCAATTAACTCGGTCGATTTTATAGTTAATCTAATAAAGTAGACCGATTTGTTTGAATCAGTTCGATTGTAAACAATAACGAAAAAAAAAGACTTGATATCTAAAATTTTAAGTGCTTTAGATATTTTGACTTTTAATTATCATGTTTATGTAATATTGAAGTTAAAATTTGAAAATAGATTTGGAACAGGAAAATAATTTAGTAAATGAAATAAGAAATGAGAATATTGAAATTCATATAATATTAAAAAAAACAGTTCATTATTAATTTATTTAATATGATAATACTATAACATGTTATTTAATAGGTTACATTTATATTTTATTATTTATTTATTATAATTTACTCTAAAATATATATTTAATTTTTAAAAATATTTTAATAATACGACGAATCTGACCAATTAACTTATTAATTAAACCAAGAAGTTATTAACCCAATTCCTTTACCAAGACAATGTTCGGACCAGACTTGATAATATGACCCATGATCATAAGGTACATTATCTATACAGGCATTATATATGTAAGAGTACCTATGCATCTTTCTCTAAAACGAAGATAAAACTCAACTTGTGCCAAAACATCACCATTACCCCCCCCCCCCCCTCTCTCTCTCTCTCTTTCTCTCTCTCTCTCTCACACACATACACACACACACACAATAAATACATGACAATCTGGTCCTCATATTTCAAGCAAAGTATTGTAGCCACTAGCTTGACCATTATAGCAAAATCTAACTTGACCATCAATCCAATTATTAGGTGAAATCAATATTGAATAATGGCTTTTTTGAATGAGAAAAAAATAAAACAGAAAACATCGTTTCTAGTGTTTCTATAAAACTAGCCTTTTAACCCAACTACTTAAAATTAATTTTTTGAGAATAATGAACCAAATACATTTTTATTATCAATCTTATATTTTTGTTAACTCTTAAAACAGAAAACCATTAATAAAATATTTTTTCAAATATGCCATTAGGTTTTGTATCTAAACCTTCCACTGGAAATATGAGTTCTTGAAAAAATTTGAGTGAATTTAGAACCAACAAAAATATAAGCTTCTTCGCTCCCTTGTAATGACGAGGGATTCGAGCATTAAGCTATTTTTTTAAAAAATAATTACGTTAACCGTTTCTGTAATATCCGATAGTTTTATGGATTTATCTTTTGATTTTTGATATCAAACTGACTTCTATTGTTAGAATTATTAGAAGACAGATGTTTTCGAAAAACATGAATTTATTATCGTATTCTTACGGATAATTATACTGTCTTTTCTAATGATATATGAAAAGATCGGAGAGATCGGTGTAATATATAAAGATATTTTAATTATATGAAAAAAATTTAGTTTAAACATTAATACTGGACAAATTTTATACGAATAAGAGAATTTATATATTGTTAATATAATTAAAAAAAATTAGTATAATTTCAAAAAAAATACGAAAGTAATTTCTATAATTTTCATATAACTCTAAAAATTAATGTAATTATTTATTTTTTTAACAAGTATAATTTACTTGCTGATTTCTAATTAGAAAAAAAAAATAAAAGAAAAGAGGATGCTTTGCTTTTAGCCTTATTTCTGAAGTTGAAGCCCCGAATGTGAAAAGTGGTAGAATCAAAGGAAATCTTTTTTGTTTTCAAAAACAATTCGTACTATATATTTTTCAAAACAGATATAAAGATGGTGTGATGAAATCCTGGTAGTGATACAGAGGGAAAGTGAACCACTATGAATTGTCAGTCGTCTGATTTGAGGACAGAAAAAGCCTGACAGATTATTGGGCCCCAGAGCTTGATTTTTTTTTTTGTTCTCTTTTCCTTTTTGGTTGAAGGGGAACCGCATGATCTGTATCGATTGTTTGTTTCCAAATCAAACAATCGTGCATGAAAAACTTTATCAGTGGTGATGGTCCCCCACCCGCAAGATAATTTAGAAACTAGCAGTCATTAGGTGCGTCAACTACTACTTGCTCGAGAATGTCGACTATCAATCCGAACGCGCAAACAATAATGCTTAGGCGACGCTGGGATAATAATTCATATAATTTTTTAAAATTTTATAATTAATTTTTAAAAAATTATGAAAATATATTTACATATAATAATTTAAATTAAAAAAAATTAAATTAATAACTTGTCAAACACGTATTTTACATTTTAAAATTAAAAATATATTTTTAAAAATGTAAACAAACATAGCTTTAAGCTTTGTTTGATTAGGTGAAAAATGATAAATATATATATATATATATATATAAAATCGTAATAGTATGATTAGGAAAAAAAAAGAAAATTCTTTTTAAAAATCAAATTCACATAATTATTTTTTTTCTAAAAATGTCACTTCTATTTTTTCACAAAAAATATAAAAAAATTATGTTTTTCGTGAAAAATAGTTATATATAATATGTATTCCATCTTCTTCTTTTTTTACGCTTCTCTCTTCTTCCAATAATGATAAAAATTCTTTTATATTAAAACTCTTTCTTTTTAATATTTAATTTCTTATGTTATACAATAAATAATTATATATACATATATATATATATATTTGTAGATAATTAATATATGTTACAATTATATAGATAGCTAGTATAATATATACATATATATATATGTTGTACCATTATAAATATAATGTAATTAATATATATATATAGACATATTATGTTTCTATATATCTATATATATATAGATAATTATATATAATTAATTTTTTTTATGTATTTAAATAGTGATAAGAAACTTTATTTTTTCATGATAATTAATATAAACTTACAACATTATTTTTTATGTGTTAGAAGACTAATAAGATGAATTCATATTTTTGTAAAATACTTCAACCAAATATAAAGAAATACAATTCGTTATTACCAAAATAAAAAATCTGAATTTTCTTTTTTTGTTTTAAGAAGGATCATTATTACAAAGTTAAAAATTTATAAATAAGAGTAATTTAGACAACAATAAAAAAAACTCTTTTCACTTTGAAAATTTTTAAACAAATTTAATTTTTTTTTTTGTAAATTTCTTATCTTTTTTCCATAACTAAATGAGTATAGAAAAACTAACTTTCTTTTCACTTTCCTTTCTTTTTTTATTTTTATTTTTTAATATTTTCACTTTTTAGCATTTATTTACTTTTTAACCAAACGAAGCAATAGTAAATTATTAAAAACGAAACCCAAAGGCCTCTCATGCATGTAGTCTCGTCCATTTTGAACCGCGCTCAACGTCTAAGTATAAGCATCTGGGATACATGTGTCAAGTGTTACGTCAATTTTAAAATTGGTTAGAATATAAAAATTGTTACTCAAATGGTGTGTTATTTGAGTTGCCAACATATGACAATGTCGTATTTAATATCATATTTAGCATCAAGAATTTTACATTTTATTCAATGCTATGTCACCTCTTGGTAACGTGATTACATAATTTTGCTTTGGATTAGTTATTAGATTGCTTGTTATGCCAAAAATTAATAATTAATATTAAAATAAAATTATCAAATTATCAAATTTGATATTAAAATAATATCAAAATATAAATTTAATATGATCCAAATAATATTTTACATTAAAGATACGTCAATAGGTTTAGAGATTTTCCTTTCTCTAAATAGTAGTTGTGAAAGAGAATTTGTCAATATATATATATATATATAACAA
This sequence comes from Nyssa sinensis, assembly GCA_008638375.1. Taxonomy (NCBI): domain Eukaryota; kingdom Viridiplantae; phylum Streptophyta; class Magnoliopsida; order Cornales; family Nyssaceae; genus Nyssa; species Nyssa sinensis. The sequence continues at coordinate 9,026,001 of CM018036.1, forward strand.
TTTTAAATATAGCATTTTTTTAACTTTTTTTTTAATCAAGAAAATAAAGTACACCACTAAAACATATCATAAAAATGTTAGAAATTTTCAACATATGTTTAATGTATAATATAAATATTTTTTATGTAAAAAAAAATAATAGTAATAATTCAAATTTACCTTAATTATGTAAAAAACAACACTAATAATTATTTTAATAAGACGTTAATTTTTATTTTTATTTTTAAATTTTTGTATGATGTAATTTTGAAGAGTAGCATGTGATGACAAAAGATGCTAAAAAATGAATGACCTTTTCAAGAGCGAAAGGGTTTTTGATGGTGACTCAGTAAGGGTAAATGGGTGCAGGGAGCAACAGAGGCGACACGCACTTATTACGTTTCATGCGAGTGGCGTGTTTCGTGTGCGCCTGGTGGTGGGACCCGTATTAGCCTCTTCCATGTTAACTTTCCGCGGAATTGCACGCCCCTGGCTCGGGTTCGGTGAACAATACGAAACGTCTCTCACTCCTTCCACTCCTGCCGTCCCACTCTCTTTCCAAGCGTGGCCAACTTCACCCAACCCTTCTTCTTATTATTTGTATTTGTATTTTGTAAAGGTCGTGAACCTAACAGTATTTCTATAAATAAAAAGTATATAAGATGTTCTAAACAAGTCTTACTTATATTTTAGGATCATAAAACTGAGTCTAGTTACTTGCGTTCAATTTAATTAAAAATGAAATTGCAAGACAAAAAAATTAAATTTGAATATTATATTTTAAGACTCGTTAATTTAATAAACTTGATTTATTAAATAAAAAATAATATAATATTATATAAAAAAATATATTTTACTTAAATTCGACTCTTGATTAATTCAATTATAGATTTGTTTGAAATCGGTTTAAAAAATTAACAAATCAAACTTAAATATAATTTAAAACTCGTTTATTCTAACAAGTCAAATTTAAATAACTCATTCCTCAACTCAACTTCACTCATTTTTAACCTGACTTTTTTTTTTTTGGTTCATGAGAAAAGAAATTCCCTAAACAAAGGAAAAGCCCAAAGGGTTCGTTTGGAATTATTATTATTTTTTTTTTTGGCATTTGAGTTTTCAAATTTATTTGACTGATTAATTAAAATTTCAACTGTGGCTTTGATTGAGTTATTTAAAAATGTTAATGAAGATAATTAACTCTTGGATATCGAGAAAAAATATTTAAGTGTTTGATAAAAATTATTATGAAATGCAAAAAGGTAAAATATGAGAGAAATAAAGGAAAAAAAATAAATAATATTACATTACTTTTTATTAGCCTAACAAAATAAAACTAAGAAATAAATTAATAAAATAAGTTAATTTCATTACCAAAAAACTTTTTCAAATAAATAAATGTCGATTAAGCAACTTAATTTTCTTCAAAATTTTAGAAAATAGGAGTAAATAAAGTAAAAACGGAAGTTGTTTCATTTTAATTTTGGCGCGTGTTATGGCGGTTCTTTAGAGACGCGTAAGGAGGGTGACATCCTCGTACAGAATGACTTACGTAATGTGTTTTGCCCATCCAAAACCGGCACGCACACAATGATGAACACGTGTCCGTCACAGATCCCCTGTCAAACGGTGTTGCACAACAGCTGGTGAATAAAGTCCGTAACGTAAAAATATATTTTTAAAAAAAGTACTATATACCGTAGCTATTGTGAGGTAGAGATCAGCTATGACCTACTTTTTCTATACTCTCGAAACTTACCAATTGCAGCTCACCACATGACAGTACTAGGGGCATCTTGTCATTCTACATGAAAAAGAATCGTCACCACAAATTTGGATGCGACCTCGATCTCAATATTTACAATTCTCTTACAAAATATTTTGATAAAATTGCATTGATTTTTTTTAAGATATTTAAAATTATATTAATTTTTCTAATTTTATTTTATAAATTACAAATATTTTTTTAATTAATTTTTATTTTTAATAAGATAAAATTATTTTTTTTGTGTTATTTAATTTTGACTAATTTATTTTATATAAAAGTACATTTAAGATTTTAATTAATATTTATTTAAAAATAAAAAAATAATAATAAAAAAAATATACGAAATAAATAATTTTATCGTTTTAAAAAAAAAAAACTTGACTGGAGGAGAGTATTTTTAATTTATTATAGAAATTAAAATAATTTTAAAAACTAAAAAAAAATCAATATATTTATTAAATTTTTTTTTAAAAAATAGTATATTTTATTCAAATATCTTTATTATAAACATTAACAATTGAGGCTATCACTTGTCAAATATATCTACGGTAAAAGTAAAATATTATAAATGGCGTAGATATGTGCCATGGTGTAGTTTGTGAGTTTCATGATTGCGGTGGTCCTGAATTAGAACAATTACTTGGGGCTGTTACAAGATAGAAGTTTAAACCATGGGTGGATATAGATTACAGAGTTGAGATCATTACCCACAAAAAGAAATGGGTGGTGGCTATAAAGACTCTGCGGGCGGCCATACTTTATCTCCTTCCTTCCTTTCTTATCCATCTCCTACCTACAAAATTTCATTCAACATCTAGAGAGAGAGATGGGGAATTGTCAAGCCATTGATAATGCAACTCTGGTGATACAGCACCCATGTGGTAGAGTAGACAAGCTATATTGGCCTGTAACCGCTAGTGAGATCATGAAATCGAACCCTGGCCACTATGTTGCTCTTCTCCTCACCAGCACTTTGTGCCCCTCCTCCACCACCACCTCCACCACCGCAACCAACAACCTCCCAGTTCGCATTACGCGTATTAAGCTTCTCCGGCCAACGGATACTCTTGTTCTTGGGCAAGTTTATAGACTCATCACCACTGAAGGTTTGTCAAATCACTTATACTTGATAATTAGTTCTGTAAATACAGATATATTGTGTGTGTGTGTGTGAGTGCTTTTTTTTTTAAAAGTAGTTTGTGTTTTTTTTTTTTGTTTTTTTTAGAGGTAATGAAAAGTTTGTGGACTAAAAAGTATGCAAAGATGAAGAATAAACAGTCAGAATCAGTTGAGAAGCAAGAGAGAGTGAAAGAGGGTCCGAATTCAACAGGAAGAAGATCTGAAATGGAGAAGACCAACCAGGTAATTTTTCTTCAATTTTTTTGTTAATTTTTCAGAAAGTATGAAGTGCAGTTTATAGGGTTCTTTGCAAATCTTGAACCAATTCAAAAGTTCTGCTTCAATAACTTCCTCTGTTTATAGTTGATTCAAAATTCATATACCAGCACTAGAAAAGTTATTTATTTTGTTTGATTTTTCTATATATTTTTTTAAAGAAACTGTTTATAAAGTTAAGATTAAGAAAGGAACAAACTCAACAAAGGAATTTTCAATTTATTCTCTGATGATATATATAAATTGCAGGTGAGAAAACAGGAAAGGCATCGACCAAGGACAGCACCAGCCAATTCTGCAGCTGCCAAATCAAGAATATGGCAACCCTCATTACAGAGCATCCATGAGGGTGGAATTTGATTACGTTTCTATAAGCTGTCCTTTGTAATGAGGGTTGTGTGCTGAGTGATTAAAAAAGGTTTCTTCAAGAGCAGATGGAGATGCATAGAACTTGTACAGAAAAGAGAGAGAATGGTGCATCCAACATTGTTGTAATCAGTTGGCTGTTCTTTAATGGAATTTAGACTTTGTTCAAAAAACCATTTGCATTGTCATGAATACTTACGCAATTAATCTTAAGATTCAGGTTGAAAAAAATGAGATTTCTCTTCCTTCATTTGCGTTTGAAATCAACTGTATAAGATACGACATTAAGCACAATGTAAGTTAGACAATCAAAATTAATTTTGTTAAAAATAATTAAAAAATATATAATAATGTGTGTTATAACTAAGAGAATGATCTTAGATAAAAATGAATGGTGGAATATGATTCACAAATAGATATTTTCCATGGTTTTGTGGCTAGTCGTGAGTTGATTGCTAAGAATCAACACAATATGAGTAAAAAATAAGACTATGAGACAAACATGTAAAGAAAATGAGATGGTTCAGACTGAAGTAAAATTGATGCAACAGTTAGAAAACTCCTACATATTTATTTATTTGCTATAGAGAACTCATATAATATAAACAAGAGACTTCCAGCATTTAGTTTGATATGCACAAGAAATCAAAGTTTTCCCAGAGGCTAACCTGCAGAATTAGTACTATAGGCAGGATCATATAATATGTGTATACATGTATTGATATATATCTGTATATATATATATATATGTAAGTATATGAATGTGTGTGTATGTATATGTGTATTTTGTCATTCAACTACAAATTGGGCCCCCAAGGAAAGAAGGTTATAATCATTGCTCTGAAAATTAACTGATTTATTCTTGCAGAGAAAGTAGAATTAGATACTTATGTTATCTTTCAGCTGCTAGTTGGGGACGAGATAACCAATTTTCTCCCAATTCCTTGTTAATGATAGAAGGATTTTTTGATGAATTTATTCCTGGAAAAAGTAATGGATAGTATCATCATGTTTATTTGGCTCCCTCTACAATCATTTTCCACTAGCATTGGGAGACCAGCAAGAATTCAAGACCAAAGAAAACAAATGACCCTACAGTATAAATTAATTACATGAAAAAGTACAGATATGTTGCTTAAATGTGAACAGTTAATGTTAACACTCATTCCCATTTCAATCAAGCAAACCATATGTTAGCTTTGAAAAAATATAGTGTGACATTAGCAAATCATACCTCTGTTTTATGGCTATTTTTTTGTTTTCATGGCTGCTCAAGATACCCTTACATACAAATATTCTCCCATCAGTTCTCGTTTGAATAGAGAAAATTAGAGAGAAAAAAAAAAGATTAAGGTAAAAAGATAATTAAATTTCTTATTTAAAAATTTTTAATAAAAAAAAAAGTTTGAAGATTTTAACTCACTTCTCTAATATCCGAAAAGATTTAGAAACAAAAGAAAATTTATTTAATAATTTTTTTTAAATATAAAAAATACTCATAAATAAAAGAATTAAAAATTCTAAATATATATATATATATATAATTTTAAATTTTCTCCTAAACTATTAAATAAAATAAAGATAACATTTTCTTTCTTTTTCTTTTCTTTTTTCTATTTTAAAGTGTTTGAAAAGATATTTAACAACTTAATTAAAAACAGCAACTCTGTGGAAACAATGAATGAAAGGAGGGTTACAAAAATAGGAGTAATCATCAAGCCTGTACATTTTTGACTTTGAAACAATCATTTCACATCATATTTAATGTATTGGAAGTGGTGGAATCATTCCATTGGATCCTTGTCTTAGAGAATATGGCTTTTTCTTTGTCTTTGACTCAAAAACTTTGAATTTTAGATTGCTGTACGCATGAACTAGCCCACGGCAAACGCAATCATTGAAAAATTAAAATACAGTCAACTAATAAAGAGTTGTTGGGCAGTGTATAGAATTTTAGACCGTTGGCATTGCCATACTCATAAGAGCATGAAATATTTGAATGAGCTTGGTCCAGTGGGACATGATTTTCCTTTTTATTAGTACATAGTTTGTGTATATATATATAAAGGGTTTTTAAAAGAATATATTGTCATATTGTGTATCATATTTATAAAAAAATAAAAAGTAGAAAAATAGCTGCATAAGAGCTTGTTTTGTATTGTATTACATTATCTTCTCACATGTTTGACTCCAAACTAGGTGAAATCACTGGTCCTTTTTTCTTTCTGGTGGTAATGAATGATTCTTCATCTCTTGAGGGGGTTAGAAAGCTCACCATTCCAGTCCAAGTAACAGAGCTACAGAGAAGATCTAATCCACATGTTGGGTTTTTCATATCAGCTTTTCATCAGTAAAAACAGGTGGTCCAACACAATAATATGAGAGATGATCACGATTGATTGTAGCTTCACTCAACTTGCATTGTTAGATCACCATGGACCCAACAATTAATATATATTAATTTAATAATCTTTTTCTCCTTTAACTCTTTCTTGCACATTAAGAGTAGACAAAGAGCGAAAGTAAGAGTGAACCCTAATGTAACAAAGTGAGTGAGTACAAAGTAACCGTGTTTTGCCATAATTAGAATTCTGATATCATAGTAGATCATTAATTGCTCTAAAAACTTAAACTTTTGGAATGGCCCTGCCCTTCACTACATGACCTAAGGCTCGTAAAAATTTCCAACAAGAACCATAGGCTCAGGTAGAAGCCGGATGATTTGATGCTGCTTCTGTAGATGAGTTTTTTTTCCTTCAGAAAATGCATTTCTTAAAGAAGTTTCTCTTGAACGTTTTGAAACTATTCTGTTGATACGTAGAGTAAGTTTATTTCAACAATACACTATTTACTAAAAAAATCAAAGTTCTTAAAATGTCACATTATTCAAATTTTAAAAATGCACTCATTACAAAAATCGCTGTTTCTTGTAGAATCTTTTTTGATAACTGCATTTTAAAATCTTATAAACTGATTGAGATTACAAGTCCTGTAAAAGCATAATTGTCATAGTGAGATTTGGATGGTGAATGAAGCATTTGGTATAGACTGAAAACTGAAAACTGAAAACTGAAAACTGAAAATTTTGGATGGGGAATGAAGCTTTTGGTATAAAGTTAAAGACTTGATACAGTTCAGGCTATTGCTATTAAATGTAGTGAGATGTCATTCATTCACTATCTATTTCTGTGGCCAAGTGATAGAACCCTCCGGCCCTTACAAAATTTCACCCCATTTCTTCCCTCAACAAGCTGCCTTTGATTAGTATAAAGCAAACAAACTGTATATGTAATGCATCCAGATTCTCCAATTTCTGGTACCACAGTCAAATTTTTCTCAAATGGACGGCCTTTCAACATGCGTATAATGTTATAACTAAGACGTTGAATTATAAAATGCACCAGAATTGTGTGACAGAAAAGCAAGAAAAAGGGATTGCCAATCTTAAAGACCGTATAAAACCATATCAAGCTTCAAATTTCAAATGAAAGCACAGCACAGGACCATTTAGCTAACCACAATGTTTATTCAAAGATCAAACCTCAATTCCCAAACTATTATTCACTCAAAACTCACAAAAAATTAGCAACTGAAAAACCTCTACTATACCTATATATATATATATATATATATATATATATATATAAAGAAAGGCGACCGACCCGTTATCTCAACTTTATACTGGAACAGTTGAATCCAACTCTTTGCTCAGAAACCTGCTATCGATATGATATCAAAATGTCATTGATGATCGAATGAACTTTCATGGCATCACTCAGATTTTGAGTTCTCAGTCACCAAAAGTTCATTCTTGTCAAATTGGCTGAAGTTTCCCTTCTCCTTGAAGAGCTGGGAGTGGTGGTGCCTACAGTAGAGTCGATGCTCATGGGCAACATAGTTTGATGGGCTGATCACACAGCCTCCACGTGCGCATCTGAAACAAGTCCTATGGTATGAAGTGCCATCAACGGCCACCTGAAAGAACAATAATCATGGTACATAAGCCTTTTAAGAAGAAATTGTGCCAAGTTAAGCCTGATAACCAGAACAAACTTTAGGGTAACATGTGGTTGGAAGTTGAATTTTTATCAACATAACATGCATTGGAACATGGAAAGATATAGCTAGATACACCATCTTAGAAAATCCCCATGGAAGAGGGAGGGAGGGAGGTGGATATCCTATTTTGGAATTTTAAGGATACTGTTGATGATGGGCAGGTATAGTTCTACAATTTTAAGGATATTGTTGATGCTGGGCCGGTATATTTCTTCATACTCGTAATCAATTAAAGGTCATTCAATTGAGGCATGTTTGTTGGAAAAGAATACGACAATGACTATAAAAGTATGGAAAATCACTTTCCTTTTCACAAATACTCATATAACACTGCATAAAGAAATCAAGATTATGAATGTGATTATATCCTAAGAACCTCCATTAATTTGATGAAATTATTCAAATATTGTTACGCAACTAAATTGGCATCAAACTAGAAAGGTGCCTAGATCAATATTTTCTTTTGAACTGAGAAATTGGGATTTAACAAAAATTTCCCCACCTCCTCAAAATTTCTTTCATATGCGAGTAGATTAGAAACATCAAACAATTAAAAATGAATGTTGGTGGGAACTTAGAAAAACTGGCTGTATAGGTTTTTTTTTTTTTAAATTGTGATTTAGGAAATTCTCCAACTATTTGGGACAAGGTTTGGTTGAGTTGAGTTTTGAATTGGGCATTTAGGTTGCTAGTGAATTTCCAATTAAAAATGGAAGACAGGAAGAGTAATCACGTGTTCTGTACTTAGTTCTCACTTTGCAATGAAATCTGGAAACAAATGGTAGATGTGAAACCCACTAATACACATCATGACGTTACTGTTTTGTTCATGTCCTTTAAGGTTTTTATCTTTCCTTTTCCTCTCTTTTTTGAAGATTTTTTGTGATTTTAACTGAATCTCTCACTAAAACGGTTTGAGCTAGGTCCTAGCAATTTCATAACATTGGTGGAAGAAAAAAATATTAGCAGAAATTTTGTGAAAAAAATAAAAACCAATGAGGACATAATAGAGCTAGACTATACGAGGAAGTTTCAGAACTATCCACTAAAAAGTAATATCATAATTGTTAGTGATATGGCTTATATTATTGTAATAAGTAAACTAGGTATATATGTATTATGTGCAGAGCGTAGCGAAATACATAATATCCATGTGACTTACTCCTAGTTGTGTTGTCAAGGACGAATAATAGGTTGGGGGGTGCGGGAGGTTGGCCCCCGCGGTACGTTAAGGGTATATTGAGAAATTTCAATTTATCTGATTAGGGTTCGAATTTAATTGCGATGCAGTATAAATACGCTTTAACCTTATTTTCTAATTAGTAAAAAAGATAGCCGCACCCGTGGACGTAGACAAATTGTCGAACCATGTAAATTCTCTGTGTTGATTTCTCTCTCTCTCTAATTCTTGTTGCATAGATCATTAATTTCACAACAATAATTATATTAGAGCTGCCTGATTATCTCGAGCAAAGTCATAGGAAACTTTGCAAAGAATTTGGATAGAGGAATGGAGCCCCAACGTTTCTTCATAGACTAAAGAATGAATTTCCTAGAGTAGAAAAGTATGTTTCTTTATGCAAAACTAATGTTCTGTTTATGCAAAATTGCTAATCTTTTTTTAATCATTCTTTTAATGATTAAGCATAAAAGTGATAATATTTACCTTTTCTATTGGGTAAACAGTTTTTTTGCAAGCAACACACTTGTCTTGAGTTCCAGCGAAAAAGCTTGAAACTTTGCTGTTGGTTTGGCCCTGCGCAATTTCCCTCACCAGTTAGAAGAAGGAAAAACTAAATATGACACATGCACACACACACAACTTCTATCAATTCAGGTCTTCTTAACATAATTTCTATCTCTAAAAGAAAGGATCATCAAGCTTGACACCTCAATTACCTGATCAGCAGATCTATCAACTCTAACAGTTCTTGGAGCACCTAGAAGATAGAGATAAAAAAAGGAAATAAGATTTGATTAATGATCTTAAACAAGCAGATAATAGAGGAAGTGAATATGTCTGAGACCGCCCAGTAAAAGCGAAGCACCTTCAAAACTTTTATCCAAGCTGCCTGTCATCTTTAACAGTTGATCAAAGTGGGGCTTGCAATATAGTACACCCTCAAAGGAGCTATAATTAAAGAGCTGCAAAGAACATGAAATTTAAGGATTACTTTAGGAAACAAGTGGTAAACTATATGGATGAACCCATTTTCAAATCATAAAAAAAAAGCATTAAATAATTTATAATTGTATGTGGCTACGTGTTCTAATCATACTGTTTAATAATGAATTAATATCAACTAAGGCAAAGTCCTTCTGTAAGTTGGTATAATCTGGTTTGGTTCAAGAAGGCCATTCCCAGGCATTCTTTCATGTGGATGGCAGGTAGAGAGAGTCTAGTGACTAGATCAAAGCTTAAAAATTGGGTCATATCACACTCTGATTTTTGTTTGCTCTGTGACACTCAGAGAGAAACTCTTTCCCACCTTTTCTTTGGATGCAGATTCTTAGCTTCTCTCTAATCCAAAGGACTCCCCTTGAATAGAATCAAGAGCTGCAATGGGCCATTTCTACTCTTAAAAGGAAATCCTTTCTGTCACTATCCAGAAGATGGCCATTTCACCATGTTTCTGCTAATGTTTATGCAATTTAGTAGGAAAGGATGATGAAAGGAAAGCAAAAACTGCCTGATCTCATCATCACAAACATTGGAAAACACCAGTAGAGCTGCTATGGCTGGTTGAACTGAGCATTTCGGTTTCCCTCAAAGAATCTTTAGTACTGCTAGATGAGCTTTTTGTATAAATTTTGTTTCCTCCTTTGTTTATGAGCTGCTCTCTCTCTCTCTCTATTGTATAGCTTATGCTTTTGATTTATAAAATATTCCTACTTACCAAAAAAAACTACAGTGTCAAATAGAATCTGGGCCCTGGGGAACTATTGGTGGTTCTTACAATCTATATTATCCAAATTACTATAATATTGATTTGCAATTGGTCCCAAGAATCCAATTTCAGGTATGATGATATTCAATTCAATGGCAAGATCAGCAAAACACATCATAAATTTTCTAAAAAATCAGAGAAAGGTTATGAGAGTTAGCTAACCACACTTGCCTTGTTAAAGAAATGATTCCTCTTTAAATACATTGGCATCAGTACTACACGTATGAAGAAATGCAAAGACTGGGTGGTCAATTGGTGTTCCGGAGCCCAAACCTGCAATCTTTAATCCTAACTATTTGGCTTTATGGAACTAACAATAACCCATCAATGTTTAAGGTTATTTGATGACCAGCTCTTTGCTTGACAGCAAAACTCTGAATTGATGTCAAATTCTTAGGAGGCCACCTGATGGCAGAAGATGTGTTTGCAATGAACCTTGGTTGACAGTTGATACCATTTGGCAAGTAGGGAAACTGATCCTGTTGGTTATGCTGTAAATTCATGTAATCAAGGAATAATCCCTACATAATTCCCCTAGGCTTCAAAAGTTTCTAGATGAAAAGGGTAGAAGGCCCATTTTGAGAATCGCATTCATCTCATCAGTACTTGGCCACCAATGAGAGCTACATGTGATTCCCATAGTGTGACAATAATCAGAGGTGGAACACAATTGTGTACAATTACATTATGCTCACTTCAGTTGTCATCTTGAGGAGAATACCAATTTTTCAATGATGAAAATGTTTGAGCGAATGAGTGGATAGAGTAGGAAAAATTAGATCAGAAATGAGCATTTCCAAATGATATATATATATATATATATATGTCTCCTTCTAAGTATATATAACCAAATTGAGACGCATCATGTCCATAGAAGAAAAATGGTAATGCTCTGAGAAGATATACTTAGAAGGAGAAAATTTATTATAGTTCTTCAATTGACGTTGTGTCATGAAGACTGATGACAGGACCAGCAATGAGTAATCTTTTGAGGTTGAAGATACAATATGGACAAGGGAATGGCCAAAAGGATGTGGTATGACATAGTGAGAGACTAAGAAGCATGAATACGGACACGGGACATGTATACGACACGACACGGATACGTGGACACATTATTTTTCAAAAAAGTTGGACACGGACACGTCAATGATACGTCTATAGATAAATCAGAAAGAAGAAAGAGGATTTGTGTGCCCTACCAAAACATGGTATGGGTGTTTTATTGAGTATAAAGCTGGATTTAACATTCTCAAATCATAGGGCAGGATTTCCAGCTGAGACCAGATAGCTGAACAAGGTCCAGCTGATATGATCTTTCTTACCCATCAAATCCTGGTGAAAGAGATCATATTACCAAATATAGCATAAAGAGGACTGCATCATAAGAGGACAAAATGAAGTTACCAGCTAGAAGTGAAGATATAGTCATTCAAGATACTATAGCATCAAAATGGGAAAGGTTAGGCATTGGACACCAAGTATCTCTGGCAGCAAGTTAGAGAAGAGACTTGGCTACATAAACATTTCAAAGAGGAAATTTGTTAGGTTATTCTACGAACTGATTTGATGAGGTAAAAATACTACAACCAAGTCTCTGATTATAGTAGAGATGTAGTTATGGATGTCACCAAATTGCCCTACTCTATGACTATTTGCATTCTGTAGGGTTCCAAATGGTCTTGACTCTTGACTCTTGACTCTTGATAAAGAAGGTAAAGCTTTCTGACAGTTCTCTTATTCTATTTATGTTCTCTTCAATTGCTACAGGTTTTGAGCAAATTGCATATTGATTCAATTGAAGCACAGTTATGGGAGGAACTCGTAGTTGCATAGCTGAGTAGAAGAAACACATGGTTAATGTCATGTAGTTGGTGGCATAGCTGAAAAGCAGAGACATATGGTTAATGTCTTGCACTGCAGCTGCCTTTAGCAATAACTAGCAGTCTAGCAGACATCGTTTGCTAGTATGAACTTAATCCCAGAGGAGGATTTACAATTTGAAAGTCATAATACATGGATACAAATGTCAAAGTAATCATTGTGGGTACTTCGTTCACCTCGGCTCCTTTCGGCCACGTGTCAATATTCTATTGGCTCTGAATAGGACTAGCACACAACATATGCTTGGCATCAGCCAATCGCTTACTGACACATGGACCAATCATGTGGTGACACACGTCTTGTTGAGGGGATCATGTCTCTTCCCAGTGCAGGTTAACGTATGTCGTTCCTTAGCTCTAGATCTAGATAGGGACTAGGGAGTACTTTTGAGGCTATCCAAAGATTAGCTCCTCCATGGGAAGAGAATCTCCTCTCAAGCTACACCTCACTCGGTCAAACTCATTTCAGGTTCCTCGGTTAAGCTCACATTACCCCTGTGAGCGGCCATGTTGTGGCTTATGAGTTACATTATGGTCCCTTCTAACAGGATTCTTAGGATTACATGATTCAGTGGCCAAAGTTATGGGTTAACCAAGGTTCTAATCGTATTGGAGAAACAATACACCTTGATCCTTCTAGAGAAAGAGAGACCTTTCTAGTATCTCCTTGAATATGTGGAATCACTGCCATGATTGTCGCTTGGCCCTTGTGCACATATCACACGTGCACTTTGAGCTAATCACATGCACCAGTAGTACCTTGCACTCTTTCTGGCATGGCTACTATACTTGGTATTGTGCATTGGAAGTACACTTCTACAACCTTATCCTTATTTCCCGAGCAAGACCTGTACTTTTAAGTTTTACCCTATTCTCTCTCTCTCTCTCTCTCTCTCTCTAGATTGCCTCAACTTTCACTCTCCACATCATCTCAAGAATCCTAGTCATATGATTTGTAATAACCATAAAAAGACAGTCCCTACTCTACCTCGTATCAACAATCATTACATTGCCTTCAATAATCCCAGATAAGCCATCTATCATGTTCTCAAGCCACCATATTATAAGATACAGAATCAGATAATTTCTGTAAATTCCTAATGACACATAATTCTAACTAGAGGCCCATTCTTAACATTGAGACAAAATATTGAATTAAGCTCAAATTTCCCACTATGCATATCTAACCCCATTTTAGCACTTGTAATCTAGAAGATTCACAGGATTCACTGACTATGCTCCATAGTCCATTAGTCCTAGAAATTCACAAAAATGGATATTCCAATCTTTCACCCCATGAATTGATCCAATCTTTCACCTCATAAATTGATTGTTACAGTGGCTGACAAGCTTGTGAGACACTTTTATTAGTACAATGAGCACTGATATATCAAGAAATTTAAAAAATAAAAACTCTTAGAGAATCAGCAGTTTCCCTGAAATACCCATGAATCCAAAAACCCATATCAAGTTATCACCCAATTAAACAAATTCAATCCACAAATGGTATTATTAAGCTTCAAAAAAGTAAACCCGTGTTTAAATACTGAACCAAGGGAAGATCATGATCCAAAAACTCAACTTTCAACCAGGGTCATCATACTAATCAAAATCATCATAACATAACATCCAAACCTACCCATCATGAAACAAACTCAATTCTACAATCCCTTGAGAAAGAACCTAACCCAAATGATCCAAACTAGCTTGAGGGTACCCTTGCAGTATCAATATATATATATATATATATATATATATATATAAACAATCAGAGAAGAGTATGAGGAAAGATGGAATCAACCTTGAGGGTACCCTTGCAGTGGTGGCACCTAAAGCAAGCCCTGTGGTAGACCTTGTTATCAGCTGTGAGCTCATCCACCAAGTAGACAGTCTTCTCACATGCCTTACACTTCTGGGTAGTCCCTCCATACGTTGCCATCTCCTCAGATCTTTCACAATCCACCACCCACAAGGATTACTGAAAACTACCAAACAATAGAAGGATTTTATTGCTGATGAAAAGACTCTCTCAAAATCTCCCGTCTGAGTCTGAGTTTTACAGCTCAAAAATGGTCAGAGAAGTTGTGCAAGCGTTACGATCTGTTAATTATAGGTCTGTGCTTTGACAAATGAAATAGCAAATGTTAGCTGTCCCACATGGGAGGGGTGGGTCACTCATGTAATTTCATGTTGTAATAATTATAATTTGACTTATCAAAATTTTAATGTCAAAATACACTCACCTCCCATCAAATTCTTTTTTTTTTTATAATTATTAAAAATCTCTTTTTCAATTTTTAAAATGACAAATTACAAAAATCTTTTTATCAATTTTTTTTTAAATAATAAAAATATCCTCTTCATATTTTATATTTTTATATTTTGATCAATTTTTTCTAAATTTTTTTAAAAATAAATATTAATTAAAATCTTCTTTTCTCTAAAAAAAGTTATAATTCATTAATCTTAAATTTATTTTTTATATCAAATAAAAAAATCATTTAAAAAAAAGTTAGAAAAAAGAGATTGAAATTGAAAATTGTAAAAAAAAAAATTGAAATAAGAGTTTTTATCATTTTTTTTTTTAAAAAAAAAGATTGAATAAGAGATTTATGTAATTTGTCAATAAAAATTAATATCATTTTTTCATAAATTTTTATAATTATTAAAAAATTCAGTAAAAATTATTATAATTTATCAAAAATTTATTTCAAATACAATAATTGGATTTCAGACCAAGAAGTACTGCCAGCGCAGTAATTATTAGTAGTGAGGAATATTTCGCGTCAGATTCCAACACACCGCGATTTTTTCGCAGTGAATTTTGTACTACTGGAGTGAGATCATATGGTGGGTTTGGGGCGGTGGGACCATTGCAGAGTTTGTGAATATTCATTTGGTTCTCTCTAATATACTTATTGGATTACGAGGAGTTATGGTGTGGACCTTGGTTAAAAACAAAGACTCTAGTTATAAATTTCACTAATCACGTTTATCACTCATAAGATTTTCAAAATTGGGTCATGAGCGCGGAGAATGAATTAATCTAATAAAATTAGGTTACAAATTTTTTAATTAATTTATTTATTTTTAAATTACTTTTTTTTAGTTATATAATTCTTGACTTATGTTTGAAGTTTCTTTTTCGAAATTTACAGTGAATCAGTAATATTATTTATTCATTTTTTTTATAAAAAATATACTAGGGTGCAAGTCTCTAGGAAAGAATTAGTAGGATTATTCAGGAGTGTGGTAGAATAATAAAGACGTTGATAATAAAATTCAAGCGTTTAGATTTTTAGTTTTTTCTATACTGATTGTTGGCAGTTAAAATTTAAATGATGAATTTGACTATCACAAAGAAGGGACTTGGTCTGAGTTATAGTTTTCTCTGCGTCGATTGTTAGCAGTTAAAACTTAAAAAATATATTTGACTATCACGAAAAGGGGACTTAGTCTGAGTTTTAGTTTTCTTTGCGTCGATTGTTTGCAGTTAAAACTTAAGAGATGAATTTGACTATCACGAAGAAGGGACTTAATCTGACCCAAGATATTCCCTTACAGATTCATCAAAAAATGAAAAAGAAGAGAATTAGTAGAGATTTAACTCTATCAACCCTAGCAATTAATTAAACTTTCAAAATTATATAGACATTAAAAAAAAAAGGTCCCAAAATGAAATTTTAATAACAAAATAAAGATAAGCAGATACATCTTTCGAAGAATAGTATCTTATTAAAATGTAAAAAAAATTAAATTTAAAAAAAAAAAAGTATATAAAGACAAATAGATGTCTTTATGTCTTTTCACCGGACACTCATATAAATGTTTTTTCAATAATAGTCTCTTATTCAAATGAGAAATTTTAAATTTAAAAAGAGTTTATGTTATATAAGACTCATCAAAAAAGATGTTTGTTAAAAAAAAATTAAGAAAAAAATTAATTAATTATAACCTGATTTTTTTAAGAAAAAAAAAAGAGTTTGAAACCCATGAATTAAAAGACATTAAATAAAAAATTATTGCAATAGATAAAAATTCGAATTTTGTGGTTTGGTCAATGAAGAGGATGTATGATTATATTTGAAATTTCATTTTTGTCATTATATAATTTGGGACAGATAAGAGTGCATGCACAAATGCACAGCTCATACTCAACTCAATCATGCTTTTCAAATTTGAAAAGCACTTTCACTTACTTTTTGTTTTATACTTTTTTTCTAAAATGTGGTTTTGATTTGGGCCTTTTGGCTTACCCATGTGCTGTCATGACATATCTAAAAAAAAAAAAACCATTCTCTCTCTCTCACACACACACACTCATAACAAAAAATAAAATAAAATTATACTGATTTTTCTTAAAATTTTTAACAATTACACTTATATTTTTTAATGTTTCTAAAATCACATTACTCTTTCTATCTTACCCGATAACATACAACTACCTCTTTTAATCAATTTTTTTTCTTCAACATACCAAAACTATCTCTTTCACGTTTCTTTTTTTCTTTGCATTTTTTTTAATTTTGATAAATTTTTCTAACTTTTTTTAAAGAATTTTTTTTAATTTAAGGTAAATAATTTATTTTTATTTTATATAAAAATAAATTTGAAGTTTTAATCAATATTTATTTTTAAAAAAAGATTAAAAAATTTGTTCAAAATTGAAAAAAAAAAATGTAAAAATAAAATAAAATTAAAACAGATAGTTTTGTCATTTCGAAAAGAAATTTTGATTAGAAAAGGATATTTGTAATTTTTCGGATAAACTATGGGAGGTCAGTGTAATTTTAAGAATTTTAAAAGAGGTCAGTATAATTTATTCAAAAATAAAATAATAAATAGTTTAGGAATAAAATTTGAAATTTGGTCACTGTCAAATAAGAGTGATTTGAATTTTGTGTATTAATTTTGAAATGGAGGTAAATTTTGGTTTATAATAACTTCCTAATCAAATGATAACCCCCTTTTTCTTTTTAAATGCCAGACAAAGATGGCTTCTACTTACCCAAACAATAAAAAAGGCCTTATGATTATTAGTAGAAAAATATGTAATATCATAATTAGTAATTACTATTAATGAGATACTTTATTGTTATCATTAAATAATTTAATCAAATTTTTAAAAAATGAATGGAGATTAAAGTTGAAGGAGAAGTGATTATAATTGTCAAATCGCTTACTTAAATACAAATGATAGAATTAATTTAATGCCAAAGTAAAGTTCTTATATATTAATTTGATATAAAAGGTTACTTATTATTTTTAAGAAAAAGAAAAGCAAAAGTAAATTTGTATTGGCTTTTTAAAAAAAAAATAAAAAGAAAAAAGAAAGAAAAAATAACATTTAGAATTAGAGATTCTCAATTATTTCTCTCATATCTTATTTATTTTTTCCTGTTTTGATGATAAATAAGTACAAGAAAATTATTTTTCTTTTAATTGTCTTTTCTATCCTTCTCCAAATTCATGGACTAAACAAAACTTAGAACACATACACATATATATATATATATGTATATATATATAAGATCATGTTATCCCATTCCATGATAATACACATGCATTTCAAGAAGCACATTTTAAATCATTAAAATATTTGTTTTTTGAGTTCAATTATGGAATATGAATAGGACTCCCCCCAACCCCCAACCAAAAAAAAAAAAAAAGGACTGCCTCTCCCTCTCTCTCTCTCTCTCTCTCTCTCTCTCTCTCTATACATACACATACATACATATATATATATATGAGTGAGTTCCTAACTTTTGAGGCGGAAAGTTGGACTGAGTCTTGCTCAACCCCACCTTCTTTGTTGTATTAATATCAGTAGACAAAATGTAAATGGTTATATGGTCCCAGTTCAGGCCCATATATTTTAAATATTATATACATTACAAAATGACACAATACAGTAATTAAATATGCAGTTGAAACCCACAATAGATGCTCTCTTTTTTTTTTCTCTCTTTCTGTAGGGACACACTTACAAATCATGTTCCCATTTTGAAATTATTTATTAAAAAAAAAAAAAAAAAAAAAGGAAGAAGAAGAGATTTGAGTGTCATTTCAATAACTGCAATTGTATTATAAAGGGACATGACCAAGAGTGGATATGACCTGTCCTTGGGTTCGCATGCTTAGGCTTATCTAATCACCAATTTTCTGTAATAAAAAAGTGATTATTAAAAGATCACTACCTTCCCAATTTTTTTTTTGTTCTTTTATTTTTTTATTTTCAGCTCTCTCTCTCTCTCTCTCTCTCTCTCTCTATATATATATATATATATATATATATCAACTATGCTTTGATCTGCATTTTTGAATTTTAGTTAAGAATTTGAGTCAATTTTTTTTTATTATTTATGCAAATGTTGGTTAGTTCATAACTTGAAGAATAAAAAATTTCAGGGTAAATTATTCTGACCCCTTAAAGTTTATGACAATTATACTCATCTTTCTTGAGATTTTTGAAATTATACTGACCTCCCTTACTTTACAAAATAATATAAAATATATTCTTCCTATCAAATTTTTTTCTTTCAAAATGACAAAACTGTTCTTTTTATTTATTTATTTTTTTAATTTTCTAATTTTGACCAATTTATTCTAACTTTTTTTTTAAAAAAAATATTTTTTTATTTAAAAACAAATTTAAAATAAATAACTTATTTTTATTTTATATTAATATAAATTTAAAATTTTTATCAATATTTATTTAAAAAATAAAAAAAATTGGTCAAGATTTAAAAAAATTGAAATAAAAATGAAATGAGTAGTTTTGTTATTTTGAAGAAAAAAATTGATTAGAAAGAAATATTATATATTATTTTATAAAGTAAAAGATGTCAGTGTAATTTTAAAAATTTCAAGAAAAGTTAATATAATTATCATAAATCTTAAAAAAAATCAGTATAATTTATTTAAACTTTTATAACATTTTCAGTTTTTTTTTTCTTTCAGTAATTCTTTTACACGAGTCAGTGCATAAAATTTTTATCCCTCTACTTTTTTAATACTCAAAAATAAAAAAATAAAATACAGACACGTGTGCAATGAATGAATCACTTCAACTACTCAAAAAAATGAATGAGCCAGAATAACGAGTCACACCTGTGATCTTGACGATGTTGTTACTTGCTCTATTGCCACGATTTGGGCTCTAACCACTGCGACAAACAAACACCCTCTTAACACTCAATGAACCAAGGTCCCACCAGGGTACCCTTTCACTTCTCACTGGGGTTGAATCATAGCAAAATGACAACCATAACATTCCTTTCAATCAAATTATCAAAATGTCTACCTCTAAATGCATTAGTACAAGTCTAAACAAATAAAGGCATAAAATATAAATACTAGAAAAGTTATTGCCAAATTCCATGAACATTTGCAATCTTTTTAATTGCATTGATCAACTTTGACCAACCCATCTAACCTCACATACAAGTGTAGCTCCAGTTTAAACAATGAGGAATGATGACTTGTTGGATGGGTGTTCTATTGAATATCCAAAGTGAAGTTCAAAGGTAACATTCTGCAATACATCACAATTCATGATCTGAAAAAGAAAACATCCATAACCATCATAGAAGTTGGAGAATATTTCATCAAAATCATTATACAACATTAATTGAACAACTTTTATTGAGAAGTAAAATCTATCAGAGGTCCAATGAGTGATGTTTTAGGGTTTACGCACTTGAAGGTGACAACGCTTTTGTCCAGCTTATTTCACAGAGGCATGACAATAATTAAAAAAGGCCTCATCGTGCTAACAACAGCCTAAGAAGAAATGAAAACAAGCGCATTTTTTTGTTTTTGTTTTTTGGGATAGGCAAGTTGCCCTTGGAATGGGAGTTAAACCTGGGATCCGAGAATTATACCAAAGCCTCTTCCCAACACCACCGAAACACACACTTCATTATGCACTTCCACTGGCCTGCTTCCTAGCTTCTTCTCGCATTACTGCTTTGACATAAATCTCATAGCAGCATCCTGAAATATAAAAAGTCAAAAGGGCATCAATAAATAACTAACAAGCGAGAATAGAATTCCTTATGATGTAGGTTAGATAACATTTTTCTTGTCATTTTAAGCAACCATATCGAACTGCACAAATACAAGCCAGTTCCTTGACCAGAGAAGAAAATATTGTAGAGGCTAAAGACTACGGGAAGATCCCAAGGATGTGGATATTGGACACAGAATGACACAAGACATGATAGCCGATGTCTCAACATTGTATACACTGCCCTGAATATGATTTTTCATATGAATAGATGATATTTTATCAGAAAGAGGAAGGACAAATGACAAAGCCAATATACTGGTGGGTATAAAACAAGGCATCCACCCAAAATCAGAGACTATGGTCAGAACCAAAATCAATAAAGGAACCACCAACCCATACTCCTTCCAAAATCCTCCAAAGGAAAAGGCTCCCAGTCACGAGATTTCAATTTTAGCAGCAATAGCCAAATTTCTTTGATTTCTTTCCTCCCATATGCACCAAAGACACAGATGGGGAAGGTTGGAAGCCGTCTCCAAACAAGTCTAGTCGTATTAGTTCTGAGTCTTCTGACACTAATCCACCAACCTACAAGCAACTCTAAATATGATTCAGGCATAATCCAATTCACTACAAACAACAAAGTAGAAGCCTGCAAAGGCAGCCTTTGTACTCCTCCATACCATATATCTGCAGTTCTACGAGACAACGTCATGTCATAAAGCTTCTGAAAGAAAGTCATCACACTATCCAATTCTCAAACATGAATTTTTCTCGTGAAAACCACATTCTGACATTGAATGCTTGTTTCCCACTTCCAAAACAAATTTCTTACCCCTCATTTATTATTGTAAAATTTCAACAATATCTGCAAATTTCTCCTTTATAGAGACCCCCCTACACCAAATATCTTCCAAAAATCAAATCCACTTCAAATCCATCCATTATCCCACTCCAAGACTTCCTCAAACCTCTTTACTCCACCCTTCCCCTCCATAGACTCTATATTTTCAAATTACAACTCTTTAAAATAAACTCTCCTCTTTTGGAGCTAATTTCAAAGCCATTTCCCCAAGAGAGCTTAATTCCTAAGCACCAACAATCCAGTACTCAAACCACCAACCTTTTGAACATATTGTCCCAATCAACAAGGTAATTAACATATTACCCAATCAACACGGTGATAATTAAACTCATCGCCCATCCCCACCTTAAGGAGATTCCCTTTTGACATTTTTCTAACCTTTAAGTGACAGAGACTAGAATTTCAAGTTACAGAGAGAGAGTTGCAATGCTTTCTGCAGTAGCTTCAATCAATCAATCTACCAAACCTCATTTAAAAAACTTAGTTCCACTTCATTATAATTTTAATATTAATCAATCTGCCAAAACCTTTCTAACATCCATAGCAGCCACAAAACACCAATTAAGGTATTCAAACCTAATTATTAACATGTAGAAAGAAATCTTAGCACACACAAGTGAACACATGCAATTCAAAGGGCTTGTTTCCATAACATATTCTCTCATGTTGGTAGTAGAAGGTACCAATGTACCATGCGATATGTATTGATCTCATCCAATACCTGTGGCAAAGACATAATTGATGGTGATTTAAGGATTCTGGATAGCATACATAAAAATACAATTACAAAGCTTATCAGAAGGTTGATGATGATGGGTGTTGTAAGATCCAAAATGATGACAGAAAAAGTCATCCACCATTTGACATTTTCTTTGGTATCTGATAAGGCCTAGGAGGAGTCTGGCATTCACCAAGCTTCCCCCGCAAAAATAGAAGTTCAAAAATACAGAAGAAACTTATATAGTTGCATTAATTAAAATATCTAATGTTCATACAGCTAAAGTTCGTATATAAAAAACTACTCATCTTCAATAGCTACCTGTTGAAACCATTACTACAAACCACAGCTAGTCCTTCATAATAAGGGTTTTGAGTTTTTGTTTCTTTGTCATCCTAAACAAAGGTTAAATAAAATCTTTAAAGTTGAAACTAGGAATTTTGTCCAGAAATTGGAAAGTTCATACAGAAAAATTATTAACTGATTACAAAAGTAAAAAAAAAATCCTGAATCATTTTTTGAAAATTGGCTAAGAAATATTAAAAAATTTGTAATCTATAGTTGGGAAAATTATCAAATTTAAATACCTTAATCAAGAATAAAGAATCATCACCACACATTCTGTGCTAGCGGTGAGGTTGATTTTAATTCTTTACCTCACAGATTCAAATGGTAATGCTCAATAGCAGTTTCAATAATCCAAGTTATACCCATATGGTGAAGCAAGAGTTGTTTATATCAGTTTTAACTCCCAAAAAGAGCATATAATAACTTGTCAGTGTACATTAAGAGTTTCAGTTCCTGGGATCTGGGCCGTTCCATATGCAAGAACTGAAAAACCCAACATATTCAAGTTATAGTGAAGAGATAGCATACCAGCAACAACAACGATTGTGAGAACATCTCCAATTCTTTTAAGTCGCCACACACTTTTTTTATGTGATTTGAACCGCTTTAGTGCTGGATCCTCTGCCAAGAGCTGATGCACAAGAAAACCAATAAAAATCAGATGTTGATTAGAATGCATTTCCCACACATGAATCCAAAGGCCTAGCTATCAAATGACTTCCTTAAAAATCAAATCCCACAATATAGGATTGCTCAGAAGCAAAGTAACAGGCAAAAACCCTCACTTACTTGGTAAGAAATAATATAACAAAACTATTGCCAAAAATATATAGCTTGGCACATAGGTGTCGTACATATGCATGTCATACATTGAAAAGGGAGCTCAAACCACGAGAATGATGAAATCTTAGATGAACTATAACAACGGATAGATGAACAAAATGCTTTAAGGTTCTTGGCAAATTTATGTAAGGGAGAGCACAAACTTAAGTAATCAGAGCATAGAGTAAGCACAGGAGCAATAATTTGTAAGAGTCGTTCTCTCTAATATACCATTATATTGAAAGAGTGTTGATTCTTTTGGCACATGTGAATAAATCATATTTTGGTATATGACATTTGAAACAACTAAATATATATTAAGTTCAATTTTTTTAGTTGAATAACTGTACTTCGAATGTTTTGCATATTTAGTCTTACATTTGCTCATACACAGTCCACTCCCTTGCCTACTCTTTCTAAGATTGTAAGCAACAAATAAAGCAACCCACATCAGCACCAAACTTCTGCCATCCCCCCTCAAAAAAAAAAAAATGCAATTGGGGGCAGGATTCACTCGCTACCCATATAATCTACAAGTTGAGGCAAACCAACTTTCCTCGCAGATAGATTAGGTTACAAAGATTTTGTACACAACTACACATATTTTAATAGATGTAAGTATCATAAATAGCATATATAAGAGGAAAGAAAACTGAAATTGGATGGAGAAACCACTGCCATCTGAAATGAAAAGGTAAATTCTTTAGTGAGGAAAAAAGAAAAGCAGGCTGATTCTGCCAAAATAGTAACCAGAGGTCCTTGGAGAATGTTTTTTTTTTTTTTGATAGGTAAATGTAATATATAACAAACTGCCTGAGGGGGGAGAACCCATGTGCAAAAGGGATTCTGTTACAAAATTAAAAGCGGATATCCCTCAAAAATCAACAACAGAGCCTACCATAGTAGGGTATTCCTTTTTAAACCAATACAACTTTATAAAATGTTGAAGGGGGAAAGAGAAAATAAAAAATTAATGGTGAAATAATGAAAACCAAATGGCAGTCAGGACAGTGAGACTAATGTAGGATGAAACTTGAACAAGAGAATCAAAGTTGTGAAGTTCCATTTGGGGATTGTGAGAAATTTGATCACTACTAACGAATTAAAAACAAGGTAATACTAGACCCATACAGTGATAAATTAGATTGGAACCTTCAAACTAAATATGTTTACAGTGATTTGGCCTCAAAAGACAACACCATAAACTGCCCTTCCATTTTCAATAGACCATTTGAAGATATTTTCATCTATTTCCTTCATTGGATCTCCAACTATTTGACCAAAATCTCTTGATCTACAAATTTATAATTTGTGGGAAGAAACGATCTCGCTGAACCCGTAATTAATCAAGATGGTATTAAGCAAACGGCGATAAATTAGTAAAAGAAGTAATAAAAAAAGGGACCACTCACAGCCTTCTCGCGAGCCCCTGGTTCGATATGAAACCCTCGACGCGATAGAGAAAGCGAATCCTCCGTCTTCTGCAGCACAATACACATATAATCTAAGAGAGAGCGTATACCGTAGATAGAGAATGGCACGCGAAATAAACAAGAAGAACACCAAAAAAGAAAGAGAAGATCAATTTGTTGATATATACTATATATACACATTTATATCTAGAAATACATACACACATATATATAGAGAGAGAGGACAGAAATTACCTGGGAATGAGACCGGAAGTGAGACAGAAAGGTGGTTTTGTTTAATAAGAACGCCATTATCGGCTACACCGAAGTTTTGAGAGCGCGTGAACCAGCAATAAGTGCAGAAGCTATGGCGCTCGCGAAGAGATGCAGTGGACCGTCTGTAGTATTGGGTAAATAAATTGAAAAGTGGGCTTTTCGCCTTTTTAATCTACCCCTAAACTTATCTTATTTCCAAATTGTACCCGTTTTTCTAGACCTTAATTTGCGGATATATAAGACGCCGCTGCGTCTAGGCATCCGCAGTCAATTGATACGACGTCGTGTTAGTCTGAGGGTTTTGAGAACGATAGCAATCAGGTGCATCGTGTACTGTTTGTACTTTGTGAGAAAAATTCAGGTGAACCGTGTACAGAGCCATTTATAATAGAAACTAAAGTAATGTACGGTAGAATAAATATTTTACGAATATTTATTTTAATTTTTAATTTTTTAATTTTTTAATTTTTATTTTTAAAAATATAAAAATAGTCCAAAAGTCTATGAATCCACTCCAATTTGAGGTACCTCTATTTTGAGTTCGGGTTTTATTCTTTGGCTTGAGGATCAGTCCGTACAAATTCAAACATTTAAAAATTTTAAATCCAACCTTTTAAAGTATAAAATAATTATTTACTAGTTTTTAATTCAAATGATTCTCATTATTTATTAGGATAAATTATACCAATCTCTTTTGAGTTTTAATAACAATTTTACTAATTTTTCTTGAAATTTTTAAAATTATACTAATTTCTCTTATTTTACCTAATAATATACATATATTCATTCTAGTCAATTTTTTTAAAATGAAAAAACTACTCACTTCATTTTTTTTTAATTTTTAAAATTTTGACATTTTTTTTATTTTCCAAATAATTATCGATAAGAACCTTAAATTTATTTTTATATAAAATAAAAATAAATTATTTATCTTAAAATTATTTTTAAATAAAAGAAAAATAGTTTTAAAAAAATTAGTCAAAATTAAAAAAATATAAAAATAAATAAATAAAAGTGGCAGTTTCATCATTTTGATGAAAAAATTAACGAAATGAGGATATCTGTATATTGCCAAGTAAAATATAAGAGATCAGTATAATTTCAAAAATCTCAAGTAAGGTTAGTGTAATTATCATAAATTTCAATAAGAATTAGTATAATTTATCCTATTTATTATTATTTGATTTATTTTCAACTTGACAAATTAATATCTATTTAATTTTATTACCTTTCACTTCACCTTTTTATTATTTACATCTCAATTCAAACTTCACATAATTACCATATATATAAATATTAAAGAATATTAGTTCTTCCTATGTATATATCAAATACTTGTTTTCGTGATTTTCATTCAAACTATTAAATCATTTATCAATTGTATAACAAAAAAAAAAAGTCATTCATCAAATCTAACTCTTATAATTTTTTAATCTATTATACATTAACATTTTATTTGTTAATTTTTTATTGATGTAATTATCTATAATTTAATTACAATTTGACAATAAATTTTTTTTTGGCCTCCAAGGCCGCTAAACCTGTATTAAGAATTAGAGTCTAGGGCGTGTTAGGGTTTTATTCTCTGAGCTTGGCATGGTCTTTCAATTTGGCAACAGCTTGCAATGGCCTGACCCACCTCTAGGTCAAGCCCGGCTTACGGGCCTTTTTTGCACCCTTACTTATTCTTGCTTGATATAATTTGAAAATGTCTATTTCATGAAATACATATTCTATTAAAAATCATTCTAAGCATTTCTTTAACCCAAGTGAGTAATTTATATTCTAAGTCATTTTCATTCTTTTCATTATTTCACTTTATGGAATGGCCATTCTATTCTTGCGTACCAAACATGACCTAAGAGCATCTCTAATGTTCAGCGTCATTTCATCTATGTCAAATCCATATTTTAATATTGTTGAGCATCTCCAATGCTAAATGTTATTTCATTTATGCAAATTCTATAATTTGATATGTTATAATACAAAAATGGCAATTTTTGACAATTTTGGTTTTTCCATGATAAAGTATCGTGAACCCTACTTCTATTTAGCATTTACTTGATAAAGTGATGTTGACCCATATTTGTTTGGCATATGCAAGTTATATTTCATGAGTGTCATAAAATGACATTAGTTACTTTCAATGTCAAATATGGTATTAGAAATGATATTGCCATTTTTTGACAAGCCAAATAGCATACAATTGGAGCAACATTTTTTATATCAATACCAAATATTGAAATTGACGCATAAAATGGAATGGCATTTTTAATGTCATATTTGGCATTGAAAGTAGTTAATGTCATTTTATGACATTCATGAAGTACAACTTGACTATTTTATAAAGTAAATGTCAAACGAATATAGGGTTCATTTTATTTTATCATGAAAAAATAGTCATTACGTTAAAAAATGACATTTTAACATTGAAACATAATTGTCAAAATTTGACATTTTTGTCATGTAACATGCCAAATTATAGAATTGGCATTTTTGTTTGACATATGCAAGTTGTATCAATGTGCCAATTTCAAAACTTGACATTGATATAAAAATTATTATTCTAATAAAGTATTATTTGACTTGTCAAAAAATAATATTATCATTTTCAATGTCATATTAGGCATCAAGTATAGTTAGAGTCAATTATGTCATATTATAAAATACAACTAGCATATGCCAATAAGTGGTGGGATCCACGCTATTTTTTCAAGAAAAATAATTGTATTAAAAAATGATATTTTAATATTAGAGTAAAATAGTCAAAATTTGATTTTTTGTATTACAACAATGTCAAAATATAAATTTAACATGGATGATATCACATTTAGCATTAACTCCACCTGGCATGTATCACAATATATATATATATATATATATACAAACAATTATTTTTCTATAAAGTAAGCGGAATTAATTGACTCCACTTGGCTCCCCATGGTTTTATGTTAGTTTGCAATATTGTCTCTACATTTATTGATTGTCCTTTACTTTATATCACCTTACATCCAATTAGTAGGTGTAGGTTTTGGTGCAAACGTAAGTTCTCATGTTTGAACCCCAACTATGAGTCAAATCTTTAATTATCTACACTCTGGGTTTAATTTTATTTCTCATCTGAATAATGTGGACATGAATATAGGATAACTAAATATTGGAATTTATGAGAAGCTTCTTTATTTCCTTATCATAAGTGTCTTGATGATGGTGTTAAGCTATTGCTTCAGTGTATTAATATTTTTGGCACACTACCAATAATCCTTTATGAGCGTGTTTGCCGCCTCATGTGGGGGCACAAAATTGCGGGGTAATATTGTGCAGAATCGATTAAATAAATAATAAATTAATTTTAAATAAGTAAAAATAAATAAAACATACAAAAAAAAATACAAGTTTTACGTGATTCAACAAGTAAAAATAAACAAAACATACAAAAAAAAAAAAAAATACAAGTTTTACGTGATTCAACAAAATATTTACATTCACGGACAACGATGATCAGTCCACTGTATATAAAAAAAATTATAAAAACAAAAAACTCAAAAAAATCGGAAACTTTTTTTCCTAATAAAGACTATCTTCTCTTAAGTCAAAACCTTAAAAAATAATATTTTTATATAAGTTACAATATAAGAAACAAAACGGACCTAAAAACAAAAGCGAGATACATAATTTATTTTTTGGATCGTCTCGAGTCACAAACGAATTATCAAGGAGTCAGATAAATACATGACCACCCAACAGATGAATCATCAAGAATTCGGATAAATGCATGACAACCCAACAGCTGAGCCCACTATTCTTCGGTACAAACGAATTATCAAGGAGTCAGATAAATACATGACCACCCAACAGATGAATCATCAAGAATTCGGATAAATGCATGACAACCTAACAGCTGAGCCCACTATTCTTCTACCGAATGTCTACGAAGCGTTCTCAAAATTGCAGAACCTGTCCTCAATTTTAAACCTCAGCTACCCTGCCAAACTAGCATTATGTACCTGGAAGATCACATTGAAAGACTACATAATACATACCCTTTAGAAAGGAATGTTTCAAGTGGCCAAATTTATCTAATAATGACAAGTATTAACACTCACTTATAGAGATTAAATAACAAGACTTCAGCCCTCAAATTCATTTGATTCATCAGAATCATAGAACTAACAATCAAAGTTCACTTACCCTCCTTCATCATCAACACTTTTACAAATTTATTGATGTTCTCATCTGAGCTCCCACCTCTACTGACAGTTCTCTTAGCAAACTCCCTCCATAGAGAAGCATTCCTTCTAATCTCTTCACTTCTTTCTCCAGCCAAAACCTCCCCAATACACATCTCAAGTTCTTCTCTTCTCACAATTCCTTCTTCATCCTTATTAACTCTCAATCCCACCCTCCACACCTCCTCCAAAAACATGGCATTCATTGGTTGGTCACTCCACTGCGGCAGCGCCACCATCGGCACGCCAAGGCTCAGCCCCTCCAAAGTTGAGTTCCACCCACAATGAGTTATGAAACATCCCACAGCTTGGTGAGCCAGCACCTCCAGCTGGTTGCACCATGTCACAACCAACCCCATTTCATCTATTGAGTTCAGAAAATCAATGGGCAACTTATCAGACTCCTTCAGAACCCATAGAAAGTGCCTTTTGCTCCCTTTTAAGCCCTAAGCTATTTCTTCAACCTGTTTAGCTGCAATATTCGCCATGCTTCCAAATGACACATAAATCACTGACTTGGGTTGCTTTGTTTCTAGCCATCTCAGGCATTGGTCACTGACCGACTTCCACAGGCTGGCTCCATAATCTGTATCTCCCTCAATCTGTTGGTCCAGGAATGCTGATGGCACCATTGGACCGACCATCTCCACCGGCCAGAGTCCTGACATGGCCTTTGCTAGCTTCAATAGCCAGAGCAATGAACAAAATGAACAGGTTAATAAATATGCAACAATTAATTAAACATGGAAACTTATAATGTCAAATTATACAGTAAAACTTCTATCTGGTCTTCTCCATTGTGACAAAATTCTGATTTTTTTTTTCATTAAACATATGTAATCCAATGTAAGCATTTGCCTATATTCATGAATATTCAGATTTTTAAAAAAAAAATCCAAAACTAATTATGTAATTGTTGATCATTTAAATTACTTGTCAAAAAAAATAATTTCTTGGTCCTTCAGATGGTATCTGACTAACTATATATGTTGTTTGTTATTTAAGATAATTACACTGATCTCTCATGTGATATCTGGCAACTACAGTCATTTTTCTGTGATTTCTAATCTTATATTGTCCTCCCCTGTTAGAATTGTCTAAAATCAATTAACGGAAAGTAAGGATTTATCATTTTACCCTTAAAGAATAATTATACTAACTTCCCAAAGAATAATTATACTAAATTTCCCGTGATATCTGATAATTACAAGGACATCTTTATAATCTTTGAGAAAATAAGAAATATCAATGTAATATATAAAGATATTCTAGTCATATAAAAAAAAGTAGTTAAAATTCTAACACCATCCATGCCGAATTTTGTACGGATGAGAGAATCTTGAGAGAATCTGTATATTGTCTATTATAGTATAACATAGGGGAGGTTAGTGTAATTTCAAAGAACGCAGGGAATGTCCATGTAGTTATCAGTAGCTCAGGGGAGGTAAAGCATAATTATCCCTTGTTATTTGTTCTTCTCTCTATATTCTTGCTTTTGCAGTTTTGTGAGACGTAGCATTTTTCATTTATAAATTCTGATTAATTACCGAATTGAATAATTCAAGAATATTGTCTCTACCATATGTTCTGTTTCCTTAATCCTTATGTTTTACCCGTATATTCAATGAATCAATTCATCATGTCTGTGGTTACAAAAATTTAGAAGCTGCAGAAATTGATTCCCCAATCACTTATCTATAAAACTTCTGAAACATGAAATATAATACACTTACCTCACTTTCCAACTCTTCAAATGTGTTCACAAACACCCAATCATTTTGATCCAAGATCGAAAACTTGTCCAAGATTACTTTCAGATAAGCAGAGTGACTTGCAGGCTGCGCTAGAAAGCTTGGCATATCAGAAAAACCAAGAGGAGGAAGGCCAGGCATCGACACCGGCACCAGTTCCGGCCTCACCGGCAAGGTCAGGAGACCGTGATCTATTTGCCAGTACATGGAACAGACAGAAGCTGAGTTCGTCAAGAACGCAGCCCCATAAATGCCCAATCTTCTTGCCACATCCAGAGCCCATGGAAGCAAAGAATCATACACAAGACAGTTGACAGGAGAGGTTGAGTCATTGAACTTCAGTATCAGCTCAGTTAGGGTTCTTGAACCAACTGTTTTGAATGACTCTAAATAGGTTTCCTCATTTGGGGAGTGCTTGAAGCCGCCATCATCATAGCCATCGGAGATGGGCTCGATGCCTACACCGGTTGCATAAATGGAGTCGACAGTGTAATACGTGGTGGCAAGAGTGGCTTTGAGTCCTTTGGAGGCCAGGCGTTTGGCAAACTGGAGGAGGGGGTTAATGTGGCCTTGGGCAGGATAGGGGAGCACTATGACATGACCCTTTTGCTTCTCCATTTTTGTTCCCAAGTTCTACTTGTTTTTTTCGAGAGAAATAGGTATATTTATTGGCGATACTTGAGGTCTAAAAGGGTTAGTTAAAACAACTACAAAGAAGTTGTCATTTTGGGTGTCAAAAATTCTATTTATAATTTTAAACATTGTTATGACATATTTGAATTAATAAATTTGTTATAATAGTAGGTGTCAAAATGAAGTACTATTTTAATATTTTTTTATTAAAAAATATAATTAAACTTAACAGTTATATTTTAACAGATATAGTTTTCATAATAGTTTAATTTAAATTCTAACAATTAACTAAATTAAAAAAATTATTTAATTATAAAAATTAGTTAAATAAATAAAATCATTCTAAGTTTATAGAATAATTTTCAAAGTAATTTTTCAGTGTTTGATAAGTTTTTTCTTCACAAACTCCTTGTATTTATAGAATTCTTTGTTGAAATAGAGCTTTTAAAATAATAGTTGTTGTAACAGTAAAAATGAAAATAATCCAACTGTCAAATGACACTTTTTCATTTTCTCTCTTTAAAATTTATAAAAATGGTACCCAGATCGTTGATTACTATTTTGTAACCGCATATCTCACCCTCTTTAAAGTAAAAAATTTTTAGTTTTGAGATGCCATTTTAGCAGTTTTAAAGTTAACACCATGAATAAAACCCTGCGTTGAAGTTCCTCTTAGTTAATGTGTGATCCAGGGGGGATGGATCTGTGTACGAAATCTTATCAACTCTTCTCGTTGTTTGAACCTGTGATCTTCAAATGATGTCACCTGATTACAAATTTTAAGATCATAGGGTATGATCTTGGGTTGATTTGTGTCCAAAAAAAAATCACAATGTTAGGTTGTTGTTATAAACTTATTTAAATTTATGATAATAAATTTATTTAAATTTTTGGTAATTATTTGTCATAAATTTATTTAAATTTTTGATAATTTATTGATAAATAAATACTATTCAGATAAAAAAAAAAAACCATTTTGATTGAATATTTTTGATAAAAAAAATTTATAAAAAAAAAGAGTTGACTTTGTATAAACTATCGGTTTTAAAAATTATGAATATTTTATGTTTGTAATCTCTTCGATATGTAACAAATTAATAATCACGGTCATAAACATAAATATTTTATCAAATGACATAAATTTTACGTTATTTTTATTTTATTTGTGATTAATTTCTTATTTATTTTTATTATTTTGGCACAAAAATTAAAACAAAGTCGCATTGAAATAGTTCCAAGGACTTTTGTCACATTGGAGTAGTTTTTGAGTTGATAACTTTGAATTATTGCAAGCCACTGGAGTCAAGAAAACACCATTTGCTTCCTACGTCAAGAAGTTTGTCTTGATTTGATTATTTAATTGATGGTAATCAGTAGGAAATATCCTAGAAGTTGAGGGAATGGACCCACAAAACAACCAGTGGAGCTATCAACCATGGAGAAGGAGAAGGAGAAGGAGAATGAGAATCCCTTTTATGTGCTTTATAATGATCCTAATCCTTGTTTAGACGACCGGTAAGTAGATGGGGTTCAATTGAATATAATTGAATCGAATTGGATAAAAATTTTTATAAATATTAAATATTTTAATTTAGTATTTGAAATTGATTTGAATAAAAAGTTTAGATATATATATATATATATATCTTATTATTATGTTTAGATGTCTGTTGAATATAAAGTTAGGATATAAAATTTAGTTTTTAAAAAATACTTTATAAAAATTATTCTTTTTTAAATATATGCTTACAAGTTATCTAAAATTAAAATCTTATTCACAAATCAATTACAAAATCTAATAATTATAATCACAATATTATAGAATGTGATTGTACAAACATCATTCAAAATAATAGTCTCTCACTTTTGATGGAACTAAAAAAAACCATGGTTAGTATTGTTAAAAATCATCTAAAATCAATGATTATATTCATGCATATATATATATATATATATTATATATAAATAATCTATTTATTGATATAAAAATACATTAAAAAAATAAGGAACATATCCAAAATAAAAAAAATTAACAATGAAAAAAATAAAAAATCTAATTTTATAACTTGACTCTTCGATGTCTTTGTCTCTTTATATTGCACTGTTTGTAAAAAAAAAAATCATGGTTAGTATTGTTAAAAATCATCTAAAATCAATGATTATATTCATGCATATATATATTAATGTATATATAAATAATCTATTTATTGATATAAAAATACATTAAAAAATAAGGAACATATAAAAAAAAAACAATGAAAAAAGAAAAAATCTAATTTTATAACTTAACTCTTTGACATCTTTGTCTCTCTATATTGCAACATTTGTAATTTTTTTTTTTAAGGACACCTTTAATACCACCACTTCCTCGGATAAGTTATTCCCCACACATGTGGGATATAAATGGTTCATTGGATATAAATATCCAATCTAATGGAAGACATAAATATGAGATAAGATAACATTTATCCTATCTAACCCTTTTATCCCGCCGTCCAAACATGGCCTAAGAGAAATGCTAGCATTAGTCATGAGTGTCTAACACTCGTGATCTGATTGACGCATACATTACACAACTAATGTTAACATTGCGAGTGTGAATACTCGCGACTGATGGGTAGTATTTCTCATGATCCTAATCCACAGATTGCATCTCCAAGTATCTGTTAAGAGTTTTTCCACTCCAAAGTGTTTTTTTCAAAATAGTACTAAATTGAGTTATTTTTTATTTAAAAAAAAATTAAAGTATCTCTAAAATACTTTTTAAATATTAATATTTTATTTTTTTAACATCATTAAGTTTTATTTTATATTTTGACTTCCAACTATTTTTTTTTCAGTTCTCTATTTGGATGAAATAGTTGAGAAATGCAATGGATTCACAAAATTTTAATTGATTGTTAAGAATCATGAAAGTGGTAAAGTAAAATAGAAGAAATTTATATTTATAGCTAAAAAATATTATTTTACCATTTAATTTATTAGGGTTAGAGTTCACCATTTGTTGTTGAAGTGTGTGTTTAATTCAATTTAATAAATTTCAAAACATACATTTTCAAGTCTAAAACTGGATTTTTTTTTTTATAAATTAGGTCTTTGATTCAGATCATGATAAGTTCAAAATGAATATTTTAATTAAATTATTAAGAAATTACACTTTTCTACTACTCATTCAAATGAGTGAAAATTGTCAATTTCAATTCCTTCTTCAATTACTATTTTGACAAGGGGCCTGCGTGTTAAAAGAGTAGTGAAGCAAGCATGTATTTTGGCACTTTCACTAACCTCCTTAATCTTCTCAATAACAAATTCTTTTGACATTCTTTGATTTCTTTTCTTCTTTGATATTTGTTTTCTCTTTACTTCTATTCTAATATACTCAGATTTCCAGGACTTGAATACTCAAAATTTTACTGAACAAAAGCATTCATACAAAATGACAATCCTGATGAAAGCTACAGAACTTTATGCAGGTGGTTTTTCCTGCATAGTCGAGCTTTAGCTAATGCATTCACAACTGTGAAAAACATCTACATGTTTACAATCTAATCCGATAATAGAAGGGTCCTTCACATAAACTTCCAGCAATATATAAATCCAGTGAAAAATCCAAACTGGTTTCTATCAACTGCACACGATATCCAGTCGGGCAGCACTTGCCATATTTGAATTTGTGATCGAAACATTTTTTTGGATAGCCCATTAACAGTACCTCTGCATTTCTCTGACATGGGTTTTCTTGGCCACAATCCTCCTTATAGAGAACCATCGCAGCACACTGAATATCATTGTCCATCTCCTCTGAGCTTTATCATTGCCAACGGCAGCAAACAGAAAGCCACTGACAGCAGTTTGTAGGTCAGCTTGTGATTCCAAACTTGAATTCTGAGATTGAAGGGCACCAACAGAACTGAAAAATGGCATATGCTCATCCCCACAGAACGCTTGAGTAAATGACTCTGTGTCACAAATCAGGGAGTTGGCAACTTGGCCTGAGAAACTCAAAGATTGTTCGTATCTAAGATCCATATTGTCAATATTCGGCAAGCTAAAATCATCAATGCTACTCATACTCCCTATGGAGAAGACGGATGGCATGATGTCCGGAGAAGACACACTCGGTTCTGGATACTCAAAACTGCCAATCTTGCCATTAGAACTTTCTATCATGGGTGAGTTGGAGGGGTAAAGAACATTGGAAAAGCACAAAGAGCCATCCATAAGAGAGGCCTCATCATCAAAAGAGACTACTTCCTCCCAGTGTTTAAATGCAGGTATTACCAAGTTGTGAGCATCGACCTGAAAACAAGGTCAATTACAAAGTAGTTAGAGAAGAACCTGAAAAAAGAATAGAATAGAAAAGAAAGAAGGAAAAAAAAATCAGAAAAGAAAAAAGAGAGAGAAAAAAGAAAAGAAAGAAAGAATGCAATTCAGACTTCAAAGTGATATGAGAAGCATGCCTTTTCGGTTTCAGACAGCTTATCAATGGGAGTATACTGGCCCTCTGAAAGTATTCCCATCACTTGTCCCACAACATTGAAAACCACACCAGTTTTTTGCTGAGATCCAGTTGGACAGTACAAGTATAACTTCTTATCAAGTATACATGTTCGAGCATGGTCCACAGTGACTTCCCACATTTTGGCAGACATACCCGTGCCAAGGATCTGCAGAAGAATAGAGAAACAAATATTGTTAATGATTCACACGTCGAGGAAGGGTCAAATAATTTATCATTCTAGAGAGCATATAAAATCTAATGGACCTGCCTAAAAAGAATCAGGAATTTAAAAAAATTTAGGTTTCTACTAAACCATTGATTTAGACTTTCTGACAAACAGGACATTCCTAAGTTATGCAAAGCTATGCACCATGGACACTGACAATGACAACGATATCTGGCATCCAGTGTGTACAAGAGGTGTGCAACACAGCAACCTAAAAAAACTTGAGACTATTGGCTGCAATAATACATGTTCAACATGAATGGATGTTGGGATGCTTCTTATGCGAAGAGAAAGCTACATTTGAACCAGAATATCTAACCAACAAATGGCACTTTTAACTTTTCACATGAACAAAAAGAAATTAGCACTCAATTCTGTCACAATATAAGTTTTGCTGAAATCAGTAAAGCTTCTTTAGGCAGATACATACATAAGCTATAGTATTCATTCTGTCACAGTATAAGGGTTGTTGAAATCAGTAAGCTTCTTTAGGCACATTCACACACAAGCCACCATTCATCCCTTTTTTTTTTTGGTGGCACAAATTAACTACTCCATCATTGAGAAACAACATTTAGTGCATAGAAGGTGGTGCTTTGAATATGATATCAAAATGAATTGCAGTATAGAAAAACAAGGAGTAGTATATTATTACCGTTCGAAGCCTTATAGGGTCTAAAAAGAGCAGAGTCAGAAAATCCTTCACGGTATTGATTTTCTCCCGACTCAAACGTTTGTGGAAAGCTCCCTCTTTGCCAATTTTTTCTAACCTCCATACTTCATCAAGCAGAAATGGGGGATGGTGCTTCTTGTACACTGTGAACAGAAAACAGTGAAATCATATTGGAGTTCATTTCAATCTTTCCATGTATTTAACTGTTCTCCCCCCCCACCCAAAACAAAACAAAAAAAGAAAAGAAAAGAAAAAGCTTCTACTCATGCATTTAGCTTGGTAAGATGAGAATTGAGAACACTAAAAGGCCCATAAAAAGCTGTTCAAAGAGTATGACAGGAAAACAGTAAAATAAAGAATATGCAAATTCCACATACAGCTGGTATATAAGGAAAAATCACAGAACATGATCAACTTAAATGAACTGCAATACTGACAATGGAGAAAAAATGAACTATAAAATATTGAGCCCCAATGTACAGAAAGCCTAATAATTCTTCTTTTTTTTGGGAGGTTAAAAATTCTATTAATTACACACAGGTATAAGCACTGGAAGACCTACACAAAAATAAAAAAGACAAAGCAAAAAAAGAAAAAAGAAGATAATCCAAGACACTTAAAGTTGTTATGCGGAAGCAAGAAACCTATATGAGCAGTTACATAGCCATTTTTCTTTTTTTCTTTTAAAAAAGAAAAAGTCAAAGGCTCAAAATTTCAGTGCTCCTACTTGCATGATCATGTAACATTACTCAAAACCTTTTTAAGATACCATTCAGCATTGATATAATGTTATTCAGAAAATGGCTCCCATCTAGCCTCTCTTTTCGAAAGGATTAAAACTTATCAGCATGTAACAAAATACCGGGATATTCATTCTTGTTATGAAAGAACAATTCCATCTTGAACTCAACTCGTTACAGTATTTTTGCATACAAATGGGTATCTAGCAGGTGGATGACAAACTGTGTTCGACGATGAAATCTTAAAGAGTTGACATTTGTTATGATGCTCAATTAAATTCTATTTTGGACAAGAGTCATAAATTCTAAATATGCACATTTCGAAACCTCCAAAAACTCCTTCAACCCCTACTTCAATATAACTAACAAGAATATAAGTAAATAACTATAAAAAAGAATTAATAATTGTTATTATTATTGAGTATTCCATTGCAATTCTTTAGCTTTAGGAATAGTTTCTCAACCACATCACGAAAAAAAAAAATGATTCAATAAAATGATACCATAAAAGCTAGTAGCTTAGCAACATGCAATTTCAATCACATGATCAGAAGAATCATACACGTTCTTTCCAAAACATTGTATCTGGCAATTCAGAAAAATTTGTTTTTCTCTCTTTCCATTTTTTCCTTTCTGATGGCAATATAAAAAATAATGAATTGAAACTTAATATGAGAATAGAGTTAAGAGCTAAAACCAAAAATACAAAAGAAAGCAAGGCCAGAGCACATCAACAGGCCAACAAATTGTGAAATGAGTGTTCTTCTTTTCTTACAAGCTTTAAAGTGGACCAAAAGCTTATTGTTTTTGAAAATTATGTTTAACCAATCCACTTCCATCTGTTTAAAACAAAAAATGGCTCAACTAATTTAAAAGGGAAGAACATAAGTGGACCAAAGGACTTGTATGTTCTTTTGGGGTAAACATATCATATGTTGATTCACATCACTACAGTATCAGATGATATATATTGCCAAAACTCACAGAAAGAACCGAAACTTAACAAATACTTGACAGCATAGGTTAAGACACAGTGAATAACCTTTCTTTGGAATCATATAATAGTCTGGGTCAATACTAGCAATGCTCCTATGAATTGTGGACTACTTATCCGTACCGAAAAAAAAAAAAAATGGCTTATGTTCATGAGTTCTACTCTTCCTTAATGCCTCCCCAGTGGTCTGACCCTCCATAGTATTCTGAATCTATGTTTTTCATTCACAAATTAATTCTGGTAATGTATCAAATCATTATTCCACAATTATACTATTGGAAATGTCAAAATTGATAAAATCAAAGCGAAAGAAAATTACTCACATTCTCCACGGTGATCTCTGACGATGAAGGATTCAGTCTTCGCTTCTCTTACTGTGACTCCGTCACAGTTATCCACAACTCTTGCGCCCAGCCTAAACTTACGGCTCCTTGTCCAGCTAGAATTATCAGTAAAAGAAATCTCACCCACCAAACCAATGCCCTCATTAAGATTAAAAAATGCATCACCAGTAAGAAGAGGCTTCTTCCCATCCCTTTCTCTAACAATGTTATTCTTAAACTCCTCAATTGTCCAATTG
Source organism: Nyssa sinensis (assembly GCA_008638375.1). Classification (NCBI taxonomy): domain Eukaryota; kingdom Viridiplantae; phylum Streptophyta; class Magnoliopsida; order Cornales; family Nyssaceae; genus Nyssa; species Nyssa sinensis. The sequence goes on from CM018036.1 coordinate 9,065,175, forward strand.
TCTCCTTCTTCACTGTCAAAATCTCCCTCAAGAACTACTATTTCCACCTTTGCCAAAGATTCAGGCCCAGAGCACACAACATGCCCAGTAATAACATCAACTAAAGCTACTTTTAAGGTGGAGCTATCTTCTCCTTCAATACGAGTTCCAGTGAATACAGGAAGAGAGAGACTATTTAAAAACTGTAACTGTAGGCTTCTTGATTCGGAAATATGCATCTCTTTCCCACAATGCCTAAACAAGAAGTGCAAGGATATACTAAGCATACAATAGATAACGCCAAAGGCGAACAAGTTTAATACATTTTCAGTAGAAACATATCTTTATCACCCTGGGGTATGATTACTTACCGCTTCATACTGGTCAAATACTTTCTTAGAGCCAATTCAACTTCCTCTTTCACCTGTAAATCCACATTAACAGAAACCAGATGTCACTGAATCTTCAGACAATCAATTTAAAATGTAACAACAACGAAATGTAGGAGCTAGACATTATTACAAATTAGTAATCTTGTTCTATTTCACAGACATAATTACATCTAAACAACATTCTGACACAATACATGTATAATCAAGATTACTACATCCAAATAGCTCTTTTGGTGCTTTTTGTGATACCTGTTGTGATAACTGTATTCATATCAGCAGCACAACATTTTCAAACCTGGAGTCATCATCAACATGCAAAAGGAACCCCTACACAGTTAATGGTTTTTTTGAGGATTTTAATTTCTTGGACAGAACAGATGGGCGGGATAGTAGTACTTAAGTTCAATTCCAAATGGAAGCCCTAAAGTGGGGCTTCCTGAAGATTTCACAAAATGAATCAAACCCCAAGGACGACAAAGTCCATTTCAAGTGATTTTGTGTTCAACTGTATGGTCTGGAAAATGGCTCAATAGGAAACCAGATATTTAATTGGTTGAAGTTCTCACACCACCATTTTCATCCATGAGATCCTCCACTTTCTGCACCAAGTAAACCAAATATTGTTCCAAGGGAAAAATATTAATCACATGTTGTTGAGTCCTACACTTCCAAAGGAAAGGAGTTAAGAAGTCTGAAAGAAATAACAATGAGATGCTAAGCTAAGAAGACATCTTGTCATCATGGGAAGTAACATGCTCCAAAGATGATCGACTACAACAAAATCCTCCTACTGAGTCCTAACTTCATATAGAATGAAACATACAGAAACTACATATACAAATGTACAAGCAAAATTTACAAGGAACTCAATTCTGTATTTTATTTTTCCCCCTACGGCAAGGAATATAATTCAAGAAACAAATTTGTAATCAGCAAGCTGCACCAAATATGCAGGATATCTAATACTTCATTAGATAAATAAGCTTCAAAGAGCTTTATCTGATATTGTTTATCATTTAACCAAGCATATATGCAGAATGAAGGTTTTCTATGTAAGAAAGCCACAAATAGATCCTTGATCAAAATTGTATAAGGACTACTCCATTCAAGGTTAGAGATCACTAAGGAAGACAGAGAAAGCCAGTCTTAAGTAGACCTAAAATGGCCATGCCTTTTAGTGGTTAATAAAATTGAACAGAAAGAAAGTATCAATTTAAGCACAACTATAGCTAGGCCCTTTACAACACAGATAGTAAACAGATAATATTATGTAGTTATTTGTTATCTGTTTAAGAACAATGACTGCAGCTCATCAGGCCTCCACCTATATCTTCGTAGAAGCGGGCCTTTTTGTTGGTTTTTTGCCCAATTGGTTAATATTTTTAAATTTTATTTTCTAAATGTGGCTTTAATGAAGTTAAATGAGACTAAAAGTCACCAATTTACATAAAATCATGGTTATGCCCTTTAGTGACAACCAGCACGGCTTTCCAAATCGCATTTTGATGTTTTGCCAAATCAGTTATTAACTTAATGTTGCATTAATAACAAACCATTGGTTTCAATACAAATAAGATATGCAAAACAACAAACCATGAATTACATGATTTAGCAGAATTCTTAAATAAGAATCACTTTGACAAAGTAACATATTGAATACATTATTAGGACAAAAGATGAAAAGGACAGCAATTTGAGGACGTGCACTTACAACTCTTCGAATCAAGGGTTCCAAAACATGCTGGACATTGTGCAACCTCATTACCTCCAGCACCACACTAAAAATGATCAAATCTTAAGTGTTAGAAACCAAGAAAAATAAAATCATTGTTATCGTAACAGTAACTAATTGTTTAAGCAAACTCATTTAATTTCTCAGTCAGAACCATAGGTTCCAACCCTTAACTCATCTCTAACTCAGTGGCGGATTCAGTAGGGTGCTAAGGGAGCCATGGCCCCCCAAAATTTTCAAAATTTGATTTTTCACAAAATTAAGAGTTGGCCCCTACAAATTTTTTGTATATTATAGTAATTCTTTTTAGATTCTACGAGTCTCACCATAAGTAAGCATTAAGTATTACTTCTTTTTTAGGTAACAAAGCAATGTCAAGCCAACTCAGTATACATAAGTTGAACAATTCGTTTAATAAAATCAAAATGCCCAACTACTATACAATTATCCAATCACATAAACTACAAATTCTTTAATGGAGACCAACTCAATTTCTCAACATTAAACCGTTTACCCACTTCATTACTTAGTAAACGAACCATTATTTATTCCATTTTCCCCCTTCTTTTCCCATAAAATTCAGAAAACGCATTAACCCCTTTTCAAAGAACCAGGAACTCCAATCTCAATTCCTAAAAAATAAAGCCAAAGGGCAACCAAATTTTTAGTGGGCAACGCACGTTCGTCAACAATTTTCATTACACAATCATACCCAAATCAGTTTTCACTTAAAAATTTCACACCATAAACCATACACAAACTACACAGAGATAAGAATTAAATAATGAGAAGAAGAAGAAGAATATAATCTCTCACTTTCTCAGAGAAGGAAGCTTTCTTCGACGCTTGTCGTCCGAATTGTTGCCCTCTGATCGAGGCTTGCCATCCTCTTGGTGCCGCTTCTGCGACATTATCGATAGTACGCAGAAAACAACACTAAGCAGTGGTGATGGTTGTGGTTATATGGTTATGATGGCTGTAAATTGTAACCATGAAGTTGTTGAGGGAACAAAGAGACCAACGTGCGGTGGGGAAAAGATAGGAAGTAAATATATATACACACACACACGAATATGTGTATCTATATTCTAGTAATAAATGGCAATGAATGAGTAAGCTCCAAAAAAAATAATGGTATCCCTATCTCTACAGATCTTAATTTGTCTGCGTCTGAAAAGATAATTGGTTCACCGACGGTTAGCTTTCTGGAGAGGAAGAGAGAGAGATATGTACGAAACAGAAAAAGTAGAAAGAGACAAAGGAAACTGTGTTTTGGGGGGGCGGGGCGGGCGAGGTTCCACGGGTGCAATTCCAGAGAAATTATGACAATTTATTTTTATTTTTTAAAATTATACCCACTTTTTTTATTTTAATTACAAGTAGTTTTGTCTGATTAAATATTTTTTTTAAAATAACAAAATTATTAATTTTATATTTTTTTAATTTTGACTAATTTTTTAATTTCTTTTATTATTTTTAAATAAATATTAATTAAAATTTTAAATTTATTTTTATATAAAATGAAAATAAATTATTTATCTTAAATTGAAAAATAAAAAATAAAAAATAAATTTTAAAAAAAAAGTAAGAAAAAAATTGGTTAGAATTGAAAAAATAACAAAATAAAAAAATAAAATTGATGGTTTTGTTATTTTCAAAAGAAAATTTGATTGAAATATAGTTTTTGTAAATTGTCAGATAATGTAAAAAAGATCAATATAATTTTATAAACATAAAAAAGATCAGTGTAATTATCAAAAATTTCAAGATATGTCAGTATAATTTATCCTTTATATTGTGATATTATTACAGCACCAAAATATAACGTTTTTAAAATTGTATTGTAACGTTAAATGACATTTTTAGCACAATAAGTAATCCAAAACAAAAAATAAAATTCTATTATCAAAGAGTGACATGCATAAAATAATATGATTATATTTGTTTAGGTTTTCAAAAATAAATTTTTAATTTCAAAACACGGGATAAGCATTTCATAAGTTATTAATTTTAATAAATTAGTCAAATTTATGATTGAGTGAAAATAACACTTATAATTTTTTAATAAAAAAAGTAAAACTTGAACTCATAACATTTTTTTTTTATAAAAAAACTATTATGACCAATTGAGTTGAACATTATATTATATTATTAATTATTAAATCATAAATATATGATGTAATATTCATGTAATATTCTGTTGAGAAAAATTGAGAAGGAAGTGTGATAGAAAAGAGTGGTTGTACACAAATTGGTTGGCGTGGTTATGGACGCATGATCCATCCACACCATGAAACGTGACATTGTCCCCTAGTGGTACACTTGTTTGTTAGTTTTACCTACTGTGGGGTCCACCTTATTAAATATTCTTTTCTAAACCTAGTCTATCATGTTCAAATGATCGAAGAATCCAGAATCTCTCTGTATACCCCTTTTTATATGAGATAAAATTTATAGTGAAATTCATTTAAGGTAAAATATAATTTTTTTTAAAAAAAATGTTATCCTCAGTTATAAAATTTAAAAATTATAATTTAATTAATACATATAATTTATATATATTAATAATATTAAGCAATAAATTATATATATAAAAAAGATATGGAGAATTGGTTATAAATCAATTGGCTATTTAATAAAAATTGTATTTTGTAAAACTCTTTCGAGTGAGTGATTTTTACCTTTTAGGGTGAGATGGAAAAACAAGCATATTATTATATATATATATATATGTATATGTAATATATCATCTAACGATTCAGATTATTAAATTAATATCACTAAAAAAATATTATCAAAATATTATGGCAAATCATATAAATTAGGTATGATACTAACATGGGATCCATCTCTAGAGTGGTTTAAGGAGATATAATTTAAATCAATGAATACCTACTTACTTCATAATTGACGATAATTAAAATAAAGCATGTTAGTATTAAATTTTGAGTTAGTATGTAATTAATTTAAAATATAAGGCCCGAAATTGATGGTACCAAATACAGTTTAGGAGTTTTCTAGGGGGCAAATTCAATAAAGAAAGACTTTAGATATAAATTATCAACTGAACTCTTTAAATTATGTTATTTTGCAGTAAGATCCAAATGAAATCTAAATTATAATGTGAAGCACGCGCGCAGCTGTTGTCACTCAAAAGTGGTGTGGTGTTAGGAGTTAGGTTACAGGTACAACAATACAATGCTTGATTCTTTTATTTTTTATTTTAGAAATCGTACGTAATCAAGCGGCGTTACCTATCTCTCTTTATGTCTGCGTCTACTCAAAATGACGTTTTACAAATTAAAAGAAAAATAGAAAATAGAGTTTTGATTGTTTTTGATTAATTATTTTGAAATCATGTTTTGTAATGAGACCTCACTAAAAATTTCAGCTGCAAAATCAGTTTTCAAAGAAGTTAAAAAGACGTGTTTTTTCAAATAGTTTTGACTTTGTAAAAAATTCATTTTTACATAATTTTAATTATGTAAAAATAAATTTATAATGTATAAATACTAAATAGTGAATTCAGAAATAGAGTTAATGTTAAGTGGTTATCATAAATTTATTCAAATTTTTTATAACTCATTTATATAAAAGTATTATCTTTAAGGGTTTTGACTGATAAGAAGATAGTCGTTATTAAGAAAAAGAGGGAGTTTCGGATTTTAAAAGTTTTTTTAACTCTTATAATCTTTTTGATACATAGTAGACTGATCATTACTGTCTTTGGACGTAGGTATCTTGCCAAATCACGTAAATTTTATGTATTTCTTATGCATTTTGTTTATTTTTTATTATTTGAGATCGATTTTTTGTTTGTTTGACCGATTTCGCACAACAATTAATACATCTTATATATGTTTACTTATTTTACTTCAAGGAAGAAACCAACATTTAAAAAAAAAAAAAAAAACCCTCTTAACATATGATTTATTTGTCAATTTAAATGTTGACGAGATAGAACTTAGCTGGAATTACCTAATCAATTAAGAAATTTCAATTTAATTTTTTTTTTTTTTGGGGTATGGTCTAAATATTTTTACGAGTCTTTTTTTCTATTATAATTCTTGTCTATTTTATAAATTCTTTTATATCAAGAAATTTATAAATTCTCTTAACATAATTAGAAGAAAAAAAAATCCCCCTAAAGTAAAATCCTTGCCCGGTCCCTGAAAACATATACGAAATAAATGAGAATATCGTTAAATTTTCTTCTATTTATGTGTTTCTATTTTTATTCTAATGATTGATTATTATATATGATTCTTCTAATAAATTACTTCGTATTAAGTAATTCTAGTGTCTAATTATCCATCATAAAAGCAAATTGATTATTTTGATAACTTTTAATTATGTATTATAATTATAAAATTACCCACTTCGATGTTGTTACTTACACTGAAAGTATAAGTAAATTTTAATCACGAAAGTAATAATCTAAATTGCAGCATACCTTGCGACAAAAGAAAAAAAAAATGATTGATCAACAATGTCAATCATGTTTCCCCAACTACCATAATGAATACTTGTGGATCAGATCATTCAATTGCTGCACATTTGTTAGATTGGTTCTTTTAATTCATAAAGTGGTACATATGTTTAGATCAAAAATGAAAAATGATGAAAGAATTTATAAACTACCAAACAAATGAAACTATGCATATCACTACATAGTTGATATGATATATTAACGAAAAGTCTTGGCTCTTATAATCATATTGGCGCTTATAATCATATCCTCAAATAGAGGTTAATGTCTTAATCTTAGCTACTCTTTGATAGTTCTTAGGTAAATTATATTGATCTCGTGAATTTTTTTATCATTACACTAACTTTTCTTAAAGTTTCTAAAATTATACTAATATTTGTTATTTTATCTGACAATATACAAATACCTCTTTTCAGTCAATATTTTTCTTCAAAATAACAAAACTATCAATTTTATGTTTTTTTTTTCAATTTTTAAATTTTGACCCTTTTTTTCAATTTTTAAATAAATATTTATTAAAATCATAAATTTATTTTTATGTAAAATAAAAAAAATTGGTCAAAATTAAAAAAATAAAAAATAAAATAAAATAAAATGGACGGTTTTATCATTTTGATTAAAAATATTGATTGAAGAGAGTATTTGTATATTGTCAAGTAAAATAAAAAAATGTCAGTGTAATTTTAAAAATCTCAGAAAAAATTTGTATAATTATCAAAAACTTAAAGAAAAGATCACCCTTCATCTAATAGCTTTGAAATAAGCAATGGTAAAATAATAATCCAATTCACCCTTGATCTTATAACTAAAGCATCAAATAGTGGCGCCATGTAAGCAACAACAATACAAAAGTTATTTTAAAAAAATTGACTAAATGGTTATGTATATTTTATGAGACTAATTTTACAAATATAAATGTAAAAGTGAAATACAAAAGTTATCAAACGGGTCGAAACATGTCTTCTTGAAACTTAGGTATTTTTCTTAGACTTATTTTACAAATATAAATGTGTAAGTAAAATCTATCAAAAGGAGTCTTAAACACGTCTTTTATGAGCAGCTCTAACGCTCGTGCCATCAAAGACTCTATAGTTAAAATATAGCACAACCTTGTAAATTTGTTCTTCAAACATGTTATCATTGTTTGTGTCGTAATTTGACAATTTTATCTTTAATGTTAAATTTAACACTGAAAATAATAATGTTAAATGTTGCCAACTCACTAAATTTTGTATTCACGTATGATTTTGTTTTAAAAAAAATGATGGTTAGAAACGACAATTCAAAAAAAAATAATTATTATGACACAAAATAATACTTTATTATTGAAATAAAAATACTAAAATATAATATTTTAGTATGATAAAACATAATTTGGCCTAGCTCAAATGGCAATTTGTATTAGAGATGGTTCAAATTGTCTGGACACGATCAATGATTAAAGAGATGACAATTACAAAACGTGATATGACAATAAAATACCTAGCATGCCAAGAGACAAAAAAACTTTAGTGCATAGGAAGTTTCCTCTACTAAGGGTTAAAGATGGTGACTATCACAATATCATGGAATGCAATTTAAAAAGCACACCCATAAAGTCTTGCTTAACCCTACTAAAGCAAAGCAATCATGACAATTGCCTTTGAAAATTGTGCTTTACCTACTTGGCAAATCAACCAAGAAAAAAAAAGCAATTGAACCCAAAATTGTCCATGGTCAAGAAAAACAAAATTACTCTTTAACCCCTATGATTAGGCTCTTGTAACTAAAGTAAAATCGTAAATTTTTTTTTTTTTTAGCTAAAATACAGAGTGTATCTTTCACATGCTGAAAATGCGAAGTATTATAGCTTGAACCATACTACATAGAGTTGTATACATTTTTATATCCTAAGTTTTAAAAAAGAGATGTGATCATTTGAATCTTTTGATATTTTCTGGTAACAGTATTAACGATTTTATTTTAGTTTTAACGAAAAGGGAGAAAATTTACTTTTATACTACATAAAGGTTATGAACCATACTACAAGGAGTTATGAAAATTTTTATATCCCAAATTTTAGGAAAGAGATTGGATCATTTTAATCTTTTGATATTTTTTGTTAACAGTACTAACAATTTCATTTTAGTTTTAACGAAAAAGAAAAAAATTCACTTTTATTCTACGTAATGTTATGTGCACATAGACGTAATTAGAGGGGTTTGTGAGTAATTTTCCAACAAAATATTAGTTCCAAAGGGACAAATATGTCATTGCACAAGGGATGATTTGAACTATACCACATAAGATTTCCAAGATTTGTAAGATACTCGTGTCAATGAAACATCCTCTTCTAGCAAGAATCTAGTGGAATATATTAACAAAAAACTTGTATATACTGTAACTGTTTTTAACTTTATTGCTGTGCTGGTACTGTGATTTGATTCCACGTGGTTTTTAGACCACATGATCGGGGAGTGTAAGTAAGGTGGGGCCAAGGAAATGATCGTACTGATGGTGACTCTGTGGCCCTAATCTCTGACAGGTATCACGTGGTTGGTTGTGAGCTAGGTCACGAGGTTGCCAACTTTATCAGCTCATTCATTGTCCATTCCAAGGAAAGATGGTCCACTCCGAGGTAAGCCAGTCGCATGTGTTGCGTAGTGATAAAGCCACACATGTGGGACCAATAGGGCCATACATAGAATGGCGCCCATGCTCAAATGGGACAGATCAATGTACCGTTTGTACGGAAAATTGGGTGTGAATTGTGTTGCGGTTGTTGGAAAAATAAATTATTTAGTAAAAATTTTTAGTTATTTTTAAGTTAAAATTAAAATAAATTTAATATATTATTTTAGACAAGTTCACATAAAAATATATTTTTTAATGAAACGATTAAAAATATATATATTGAGTTACTTAAAACTATCAAAGAGTGAATGAGAAATTCATTCTAAATATCTTACTTGAAAACGGTAACAAAGTTTGAAGATTGTGAAAAACTTGTATCTTACATAAGTTTGGAACAAAATTGGCTTGCAACTTATGCTACTTTATGTTATTCTTACTATTTATGTATGCAAAAAAAAATTTGTATTTTATGTTTATATATATAAATATATTTAATAAGTGTTCTAATATATATCATTTGATTTTTATTTCAGATTGATCGGGATTATTGCTCCGCCGTCTTTCTATTCTGCATCGAGACTTACTTTTCTCTTTTATCTTTTTTTCTTTTTTTGGACATCTATAGTTATATTTTTTGAGACAGTTTTTTATTTTTGTATTTATTGAGAAATTCTATTTTTACAATTGTAAGTAATTACTAATTTATATATATATATATATATATCAACGCATTTCTCTTTTAATATATTCATTTCATAATGTTTGGAATTATTTTATATCAGGATGATTGATAAAAGTTTTAAATAAAAATAAAACACACAAAAAAAAAGAATCAGGTTCAAAGTAGTCCCTCAAAAAAAATATTAACTTTTAGTGACGCACATAAAGGCGTCGCTAAAAGTCTCAAATATTAGTTTTAGTGACACTTCATAATCATCGCTAAAAATATACTATTAGCGATGCACAGAGGTCGTCGTTAAATAATTTCAATAACAAACTATTAGCGACGTATTCTAAGCATCGTTAATAATATACTATTAGCGACACCCATTACGTTCTTTGCATATCATTAGCGATGCCACACCTGATTATTAGCAACACAAAATGTGCATCGCTAATAGTGATTTTTAGCGACGCCTATTCGTGTGCATGCCACTAATAGTATTAGCGATATGATTATTAGTTAAAGACATGATGACGCACACTTGTGCGTTATTAATACTATTTAGCGACGCAAATGGATATTATTAGCAACGCACGCGTGTGTTGCTAAAAGTGGCTTTTCCTTTAGTGAGACCTGTAACACTCATAATGGATACAAGATTTTTAGGAGTCTGTGCATTAGTAAAATGAATCAGACCTGTAACACTTATAATAGATACAAAGTTTTCAGGGGTCTGTACATAGAGTAAAATGGAGCAGACCTATAACACTTGTAATGGATACAAGGTTTTTAAGGTTTTATACATTGATAAAAATTTTTGAAGTGAATCAAAAAGTAGCTTTATTATTGATAATATTTGTCTAAGTGTTCGATGTTCCAAAGTCTGAGTAGAAGCTTCCTAGTTAAATCTTCTAACCAATAAGTTATATGTTTGACGATCTTGGTTACTTTGTAAGATCGTTCCCAATTAGGAAAAGTTTTTTTATGGTAGGATCTTTAGTTTTGGAAATACCCTTCTTAGGACGAGAATTCCGAATTAGAAATTAATGGGTTTTAACTCCTGGTTGAAATATTTAGTCATTCTTTGTTGATAGACTTCAATTCTAATTCGAGCTTGCTTACTTTTTTTTTTTTAGTAATTCTAAATTTTTTGCAAGCGGTTGGCTATTGGTTATTAGTCTCTCGGTCAGAAAGCAATCTGTCTTAAATTTAACGTGCCAATTAAATTTCTCAACTTGTAAAGTCTATGATACCTTTTAAAATGTGAATTCATAACCTCTTTTAGAAGAGGATATGAATAATCCCATTCAGTTCACAAACATGTACAATCTTACACATGTACATATATGTCTCACTGGTTTTTAGTGGAGTCTCTCATTTCGATGTACAATATCTATTACTAAATAAAAAATAATTTGAGGGAAGGGGGGGGGGGGGTCTTTTTCATATGAGCAACACAATGCAAATAAGCAGAAAGGGCATCATAACTGGAACTAAATGCTAATTGGTCAATTGCCTAAGCTATTATACTCATAACTGAGGAGGAAGTAGGAACTATATAAAATGCCCCACTTGTCTGAACACATTCTAAAAAGGAGGAGAGAATGGAGGGAGCAGCAGCCTGTCATTGGGGAAAGAAACACATGGGATTGGCATGTTTTTTGCTCACTCTGATTTCAGTGACGATTCTATATTATAAAGTTATGGAGGAAATATACAAAAGAAAGAAAAAGAAGAATTTAAGAAACTTATTTGTGAAAATATTAAAATGTTTTGGGACTAACTCCTTATTTTATATATATATATATATATATATATATATATATATAAGAAGGGTATAATATCAAATTTTTAAAAATTTGGGAGAGAGATTGTTGTCATGATGTCGTCTTAGTCCCTATAATATTTTTTAACAGTATTAAGATGAAAGTTAATAATTAGAATTTCTTATATGAAAATTTTTTTTTTTTAGAACTTTTATATAGAAAAAAAAATGTATTATGAACTTTTTAGATTTAGAAACTTTTATTATTTTTTTCTTAGATTTATTATAATAAATGCATCCGCAATCTATTACCTTATGTTTAGAAGAGAAAAAATTCGTTATATTCAACATTACTCATGATATAAAGAACATGAAAGATATTAAGAAATCAACACAAGCATGGAGGTCCACAGTGAAGACCTTAGGGGTCATGGTATAAAAAATAGAAAAAAAAATAATGAAAAAAAAATATAAAAAAAAATTGTAGGATATTTCAAAACAACTATTTTGAAAATAACCCACTTTCAATAAACTACTAGTTTTTTTTTTCTGTATTTTCAAAAACTTGACTAGATTAGAAAAGAAAACAATGCAAAAAATTTCAAGTTTTCATAGTTTATATTTCTAACTTTTGATTTTTTGAAATTTAAATGATGATAAAAAAAAAAAATGTTATCAAACAAATGAGTACACTGGATCTTTAATTAATCTTAGTTTTATATATGCTTTTTTTTTTATATATATATTTCCCTAACGATATAACAATAACAGATTGATGTGAATAATATTTATCATATCTAAATTTTATTTTATTTTGAAGAATTATTATATCTAAACTGATGTTAGGTAATATATAAATCTCAAAATAATATTTGATGATAAAGCAGACAAGGAATCGTTAGATGGCAGGTTACCTCAACAACATATATTTTAAACATCTTAAAGGGACAAGACTATACTAACGTTAACACAGTTTTACATAATCTAGCTCATTATATATTTTAACATATATAATGTTTAGCTAATAATATATATATATATATACATATATATATAAAATATGATATGCATGTGTATATTATTAATATTTCAATATAATATTTTGAAGACATGCAACTACCATACATTCCTTTGGCCCTTAAGGGATTATTCTATATTCAAATTTTTTTTTTGGTTTTCCAATCCAATGTTCAAGAAAAAGTCTACAGCACATTTAATTAGGAAACAAAAATGACCGAAAACATTTATATTTATTTTTAAAAATACAAAAAACGAATGGTATCTAAACAGAGCCTAACTTTGACATATGCAATTTTTTCATCATTTGTATTTCAAAAAAAAAAATGAAAACGATGAAAATTTTGAAATTAGTTTTTGTATTGCTTTATTTTCTAATCTACTCAATTTTTTTTGAAAATGGAAAAAACTTTCTTAAGTAGTTTCTTGAAAGTGGGTCATTTTCGAAAAATTGTTTAAAAGCACTTTTGAAACATTTTGCTAAACATATTTTTCTTTTTCTTTTTTTCAGAATAGGAAAGGATTCTCAAAATGCTACCAACTATATATATATATATATATATATATATATATATATATATATATATATGTGTGTGTGTGTGTGTGTGTGTGTGTGTGTGTGTAGCCCCCAAGGTCTTCACCATCAACCCCCGTGCTTGTGTTAACGTCTTAATAAATCTTTCCTGCTCTTTATCTAATGTGAGAGTCTCATGTACGTAAGAATAACAATCGGATGGTTTTAAAAATTCTAATCTTATTAGAACGAAAAAATTCTATTATGAATAGCAAATAATAAAAAAAGAAAAATTTAAAAGAAAAATACTAAAAAGTTTTTAAAATAAAATCTTCAATTCAAAAAATTCATATCTAAAAAGTCTAGAAAATAAACTTTTAATATAAAAAATTCAATTGTTAACTTCCATAAAATATTACTGATTATACTAAAATGACCTTTAAGATACATTTTAGAAAAAAAAATATAAATAAAATTTTCAATCCCAAAAAATCATAACATTTTATAAAGTAAAAATTTATTTCTAGATAAATAAAAAAATGTTATGTTTTTTTTGCGTTGAAGAATTTGTTGTATCTATTATTTAGTATTTTTAAAAATATATCTTGGAGGTTATTTTAACCTAATTAATAATATGTTTTAACAGTATTAAGATGAAAGTTAACAATTAGACTTTTTTGTATTAAAAATTTCTTTTTTAGATCTTTTAAGTAGAAAAAAATATATCGTGAACTTTTTGAATTGTAAAAAATTATTTTAAGAACTTTTTAGTATTTTTTTCAAATTTTTATCTAAAATAATAAATTTAAAAACTAAAAAATCTTATAATAAATATAAAACAAATAAGGATAATTTAACAGGTCCATATGCTCCTACTTAAAAAAAAAAACTCGTATTCAAATTAACTAGGTGTATTTAAAGAGGTCTATAATTTGATAATAATGGTTGAATAATTTTTAAGAACAATCAAAAACTCTCTCTCACACACACACACACTAAAAACTAGCAGAAATCATGGTCTAGTACTATTTAAAAAATACAACCAAGAGGAAGAATTAACAGAGAAATTGAGTGTGAGGAGTTCCTCTAGGACTAGGGGAATGAATAAGAAATGGGTGCTGATCAGAAAGAAGTTTCAATGTTACATGCATGATGTTAATAATTTGCTTGAGTACTTATCAAAACCTCAAGTAAAATGCTAAATTAATCTTAGTTTTATATATACTTTTAATAATTCACCGACGATATATATAACATTAAAAGATGTGAATAATATTATATCTAATTAACTGATGTTAGGTCATATATATATATAAATCCCAAAAAAAAATTGCTGATGCAGGCCAGGTTTGGCTCAAAAGGTGATAAGGGCGGAAAAGGAAGAGTTAGATGGCCGTTTATCTCAACAACATATATTTTAAACATCGATCAAGACTAGACTAACCCAACATGGTTTTATATAATCTAGCTCATTATATATTTTAACATTTATAATGTTTAGGTGATAATATATATTTCTTTTGGTGGGTGGTGATAAATTATAATATTATCTACGTACTGAACATATATAAATATATATATATATATATATATGTACACACTACAGGCATGAGCAAAATATGATATATGTATATGATTAACAATTCAATAAAATATTTTGAAGACATAAAACCACCATACATGAGAGGGAGAGTGAGGATTTTAACAATATATACAATAATGGATGCAATGGTCAGAAGAGTGGTGCAGCCTTTTAAGAACTATGATATGTAGATAATAGATAAAAATGAGGAAAAAGGCATGGTTATGTGGGTTTCAACTTGCAGGCATCATCTGTATAGCTCCCAGAATACAAATTCATTATATATATATATATATATATATATTTCTTATGAGACTTCCAAAAGTTATTAACATATAGTATTGATTCTATAACAAAAACCCCAAACAAATTAATAAAAAAAAATGATGAATTAGTACTTGCCCATTTGGGGTGAGTTTTAGCTGATAAAAATTGATTTTAGAAAAATGATTTTAAAAGTCAGTTTGGTGTTTGATTTTAAGTATTTTAGAAGTAATTTTTGAGGAGGGATAATTGAATGTAGTAAAAATTATTGAGAAGTAATTTTTGATTTTTTTACTTTTATTGTTTTAAAGATGATTTTAGATATATTTAATCATATATTATATTAAATATATATATATATATACATATATATATATACACACAATTCATGAGACTTAAAAACGAGTACAGGAGGCAAATGATGTAGACAACAGATTTAAAACATGGGCAGATTTTATTTTTTTATTTATTTTTAAAAATGGTTGGCTTGGAACTTGGAAGCTTGGCCGAAGCAGCATCTGGGCTGAGGTCCGACGCGCATCTGGACCACCCAATGTTCAGCCATTTCAGTCTTTCATTGTGGGCTTCGCGTTTGGAGAACGCCGGCAGCCTGCTCAGCCAAACGGGGCAAATACGCTCACACACACACACAATATATATATATATATATATATATATTCGTTGACCTACATCGTGCCATTAGATAAGTTTATGGATAAATTACACTAAGTTTTTTTTTATTTTACAAAATAATATAGAAGCAGATACTTCTTTTCTGTGATGTGTCACTGGATAAGAAAAGTTCCTATAGTCCCTACTCTTTTCTCTTTTTTCCTCACCTAATGACACATTATATGAACGAAGATACATGAGCGAAGATAAAAAGAGCCATAAATCTTTACTCATAAATAAATTCATGTAAATTATTTGACCCATATGACCCTAGAGCATCCCTGTTTCAACATAGCTCAACTCATGTTGTTGCCCAATTCTAATTCTAACTCAAGTGTATTACTACTTAAATTTTCATTTGAACGTAACCCACTCAAGTTTGGCCCAATTCTAATTCCAGCTCAATCCTTTATCACTTAAATCATTATTTAAAACTCGCATACCCAAGTTTTGGCCAAATTCTAATTCAAACTCAATACAACTCATTAATCATAATTTATTAATCCCATAGCCTTGGAAGAGAATTTGAGAAAAAAAAATTACATATAAAATTTCTCTAAATTGAGAAAAATCATCCTCTTTGAGAAAAAAAAGATTACATGTAGAGTTTTTCCAATTTGAGAAAAGAAAAATTTTTCCCAAACGTTTTTACCCACACCCAAATTTTTTTTCCGGACTTTGGCCTTGGAAAGAAAGTCTAGTGGTAAGCATGTATGGAGTTTTTCAAGATCATGCAAATTATTTTTTGAAATGTGGCTTATCCTTTAAAATAGAGAATTATCATGACATCATTTGCATCACATATAAGATTTTGTGTACATGATCATGAAAAAACTTCATGCATCCTTACCACTAGACTCTTTTCCCTAACCTTGGCCGTTGATTTTATAAACTCAAAGGAAGACACTAGATCTTATGAGAGCCTTGTTCAAGATCAATTGCCGTTGCAATGTCAAGAGATTTTATGTTTGTCGTTCACTCATATGTTTCGGAAAATGTTTGAATAGGTCTAGTACAATGAGATGATAATGTACTCATTTGATGATATTTTATTATATATAATATAACTCATATTTTTTAATGAGACAATATATATATATATATATATAATAGAGTATTATTAAAATGAGGTATTAACTCATAGTGTGCTAGACTCACCAAGAATAGCTCAGGTGCTGCCTTGCTTGTCTGTCCTCTTTTTTATCCTTCGGACCAAAAAAAAAAAGGACAGTTCTTTGTCAAACCCAAACATATATAAACTCCTCCGTTCAATTTCCTATAGGATATGGACATGATCCAGTCTGATTAACACTGACCCTACTGGCTGAAAAGCATAGGAAGTATATAACAGCCTGGTCCAAGAAGCAAGGCCCATGAGCCCAAAAGACTTTTTCATCTCCAGCTTGGCGATTTATGGGGAAGCTCAAAATCAGAACCAATCTAAGACAGGCCCAATTCGGCTTGCGGAAGATCTTGGGTAAGACATCTGAATTCTGAAATATATTTGGTAGTGGTGCAACTCGGACACACTGGACCGTGCTGAATCATATTCAAATTCAATCAAATCTCTAAAAAATTGAATTTAAGTCAAGCCCAAGCCCAAACCCTAGCTCAACTTCGAATCCAAATAGTCTAATCTGAATTAAAAATTTATTAATATTGGGATTGATTCAAACCGAACTCGATTATTAATTCAAAATTTTCAGATTTTATTCATAATTTTTTTTTAATAAATTACTTTTTTTTCTTCCTATTTTGATTATGCACAGGCTCCAATAAATTTTCTCAATTTTTCCTTTTAAAAGTAATAAAAAATTATTAAAATAATTCTTTCAACATAC
The DNA here is from genome assembly GCA_008638375.1 of Nyssa sinensis. Taxonomy (NCBI): domain Eukaryota; kingdom Viridiplantae; phylum Streptophyta; class Magnoliopsida; order Cornales; family Nyssaceae; genus Nyssa; species Nyssa sinensis. The sequence goes on from CM018036.1 coordinate 9,082,699, forward strand.
TTTAATTTTTTAAAAAATGTTAATGTTAAGAAGTTTTTAAAATTATAAAACTGTAAATAAAAATGTTTGTAAAGAATTCTTACTAATTTAATAGTGAATAAGTAAATTATAAAAAATATAATATATAAAATATTGAATTTAGACTCGAATTTCCTAGTTAATGATTTGAGTTTTTCAGTCATGGGTTGGGAAAAAAATCCCAATTGATTGAATCTCTTGCTTTGGATATTACTTTTTAAATCCATAAGAATATTCTTTTTCATTTTTAACATTTTTAATTTTATTTAATTTTCAATTGATTTTTTAACTTCAAATTTCTTGGATCTTATCCTATGGCAAAAGGCTTTCATCAAATAATTATCAGATTAAGGCTTTTACCAAGACTTAGAAATGATTAAGTCCATTATAACTCCTAAAATTAGATTTTTGAGCAAATTATACCGATTTTTCCTCATGTTCATGACAATTACACTGATTTTTCTAGTTTTATCAAACAATATACATATACTATTTTTTAGTCAATTTTTTTTTTCAAAATAACAAAACCATCCATTTCATGTTTTTTTTTTTCAATTTTTTTAAATTCTTGCCAAGTTGTTTTTTTTTTTCATTTTTTAAATAAATATTAATAAAAACCTTAAATTTATTTTTATATAAAATAAAAATTAGTTGTTTATCATAAATTTATTTTAAAATGAAATAATAAAATAATTTTTAAAAAAAGTTAAAAAAATGTCAAAATTAAAAAAATACTAAATTAATTAAATAAAATGGACAGTTTCGTCATTTTGAAGAGAAAAAAATTGATTGGAGGAAGATATATGTATATTGTCAGGTAAAGTAGAAGAAGTCAGTATAATTTTAGAAACTTCAAAAAAGATAAGTGTAATTATCATAAACATCACAGAAGATCAATGTAATTTATCCTAGATTTTTTTACTCTCTTTTTATTTATTTAATTTTTTTTAAAAACACATTTATTCCTTAATCATGGAAAAGTGAACAATATGATAGATTGGATAGAATTAGATTAATAATGAGATATATACCCTCCGCAGTTCAATCATCAAACAATTGCTTAAACCACTTATTGATTTAATAATGGCTTAAAGGCTTCAAATTATTATTATTATTTATTTATCTTTCAATTTCTTTGTACTTGATTTGCTCAATTATTTCATTTCCTCTTATTCTGCATATCAATTGGTATTATTTGGGTGTGAGTAGGGACAGAGCAATGAAGGCCTAGGGGTCAATTGGACCCCTCTCCCTCAATTTTTTTTATTTAAAAATTTTCTTGTATTCTTTTAAAAATGTTTAAATATATCCTTTTAATTTTTATTTTTGTCTCCTCTTTGATCAATTTCTTTTCACAATTACAATTCTTGAAGTTTTAATATTACTTTCTTTTTGTTTATTATTTTAAAAAAAAAAGCTATGTGCAATTAAAGAGTGTCTTATTTGTACCTATTCAATTAAATAGGAAATAACTTAAAAAGACTTATAATACATCATTTTTCTTATTCTAGTGGAGAAAAAAAATCACCCATGTCACAATTTTCATCCAATATTGATGATTCAACCACAAATATGAAAGTCTTTTTAAACACATACTAAATCTAATAGAAGATTAATTTTGTATTATATTGAAATATACATTTTTAATATCATTGAAAGACAATTGTGAATGTGTTATAAATTATACTTCTAATACACTAAAAAGATATGAATGTTTTTTTTGAGATAAATTATACTGATCTTCCTTGAAGTTTTTAAAATTATATTAACATGTCCCATTTTATATAATAATATACAAATATCTCAATTTAATCAATTTTTTCTTTAAAATGACAAAACTATCCCTTTCATATTTTTTTTTTCAATTTTTTAAATCTTGACCACTTTTTTTTTTCAAATAAATATTGATAAAAATCTTAAATTATTTTTATATAAAACAAAAATAAGTTATTTAACTTAAATTTGTTTTTAAATAAAAAAATTAAAAAATATTTAAAAAAATTAAAATAAATTGATCAAAATAAAAAAAAATGCAAAAATAAATAAATTAAAAAAATAGTTTCGTCATTTAAAAAAAATTAATATTAAAAAAATATCTATATATTATTTTTTAAAGTACAATAAATCAATCTAATTTCAAAAACTCATAAAAAAAATTAGTGTAATTATCATAAATCTCAAACAGTATAATTTACACTTTTTTTTATGATTTTATTGGAAGGAGAGTATCGTACACAAATTTTGTTTTTTTAAAATTTTTTTTGTGTAACCTGTAATTTTTTTGTAAATCTTTTTTTTAGTTGGACTATTATTTAATTTTTTACCTTCTATATATCCACAAATATAATTACTCAGCCAAAACACCATCAATTAATATTCAATTTTTAAACTTATAATTGAATATTAAAAATAAAATTGGACCCCCCTAAGATAAATTCCTAACTCGTCTCGGGGTGTGAGAAAAAAATCCCCCTCCAAGAGCAATATTGGACCTCTCATGTGGTATTTTGGTTGGTGGAAGAATTATGATCATTAATTTTGTCTGTGACTATTTTAATGACTTGGATTGACTTTTAGGTAGTAATAAAACAAGTTTCATTGTTGTGTTAAACTCAGCCTTCAATTTAATGCAGACTACACCAGTGAAATTAAGAGCTTCCAAGGGAGCCAACCTCCAATGAGAGGGGCAAAACTGGTTTTTCAAGAGAAAAAAAAATCTCAAACTTTGTCTCACTCCTACTCATCAGACATGAGAACATCAAATTTAACAAGCTTGTACTGTGCATTTACACACACACATACATATTAAGGTGTAGATATAATATATATATATAGATATATTCATCCCAACTTATATCAAAGATACGAGACAAACAACCACAAGCATCACACTTGACTAGAGAGAGAGAGAGAGAGACGCAAGAGGCTAGCTCCAGCTGCATAATATATATATTTTAATATAATGATAAAAGGGGGGCCGTGGCCGGAGCCATGGGCGCTAAGGGCACTTGGTCTTGTTGCGATGGGTGGTCATGTCAGTATAGCAGCTCCCACACAACTCTCTGTTGCCTGAAGTCCCCGGTGGCACACACTTGCACCTCACACAGCACGTCCCACATGCTCTCTTGCACAGGTTGGGCCTTGAGTGCTGGCTGCATCTATGATTGCACAACCCTCCACAGTCTAGACTTGGAGCTGGGGCTGGAGGAACAACAACAGCAGCCGCCACCGCCTCCTCCTCAGAACCTAAATTTCCAAAATAATTTACCCAAGTTCTAAGCTACTTTAGAAAATAAAATAAAATAATACAAAAATAGTTTTAAAAATTGAGTAATGATTTATGATCATCCATCTTCATCTATGTATCTTTACCAATGTGACACATCATATTGGTAAAAACACGAGTGAAGGTAGATGGATAGATGGAGAATAAGTCATTTCTCTTAAAAATTTGATCTAATCAAACACAAGGAAGTATTATTTATAAGTATAATTTACAATTAATCAGAGTCTCTCTAATATAGAGTCATAGACCTCCTTGAGAACCCAACAACCAAAGGCAGATATACAAGGGGCAAGCAAGAAGGGCTATGGCCCCAAACTTTTTGAAATTTGATTTTTTACCCTTTTAATAGAATTTTTTTTTTTAAAAAAATAGATTAGGAATTACCCTCCATAATTTTTCATATTCTTCTACCTTGTAAAATTTTAATTTTTAAAATTTTGATCATCCGCCACTGCCAACAGTCATCACTAACTGATACGCCACAATTGTAACCTCTCTTATAGAGAGAGACAATATTCATTTTGCTACTGTAGATTTTGACAAACAGACTCTTAGTAGAATATATATATATATATATATATATATAAGTAAGATTATATAATTTATGACTTTAATAAGACCATTTCTTAATGCAATGATAAAAATGCTGTCTAAAAGCTAGCATTCCAAGCTTGTGAATGATGGGTCAAATGATCAAGCTTAGGGAAAAGAAAAACTTGAAAATGAAAGATATATATGAACCCACCTTTGTTTTCCATTAGCCTTCTGTTCACACCTCTAACAACAACCTGACATACATATAAAAGAATCATAAACTCATTATGTAACCATTCACAAGTCATGAAAGTAAAGAACAAAAATAAAAGAGAAAGAGAAGGGTATGTTCTAAACAAGAAAGCGCACAGACCTTGTGTACTATCTGGTTGACATAGGGCACCACAGCATCTTCAATGTTGAAATCATATGAAACCTGCAGGCATGTGCACCATAAAAGGTCAAACCCAAGCTTTCTAACACAAACCCCTTTTATGAGAAGCCAAAAAAACAAACAGCTCTCTGTACCTCGGCTAGGCAGACTAGCAAAACAGCTGCCACAAGAACTACCAGAAGCTTAGCCATGAGTGCTTGCTTTGAAGGCAGTCTGTAAAGAGTTGGTGATGGTCTTTATAGAGGGTATACTTTTGGTGTTTTCCTAAATTGCCCACATTTAAAGTTTGCAATTACAATGAATCCTTGGTATCTGGATGACACCTAAGATTTTGGGGTTGGTAATCCTTTACAGAAGTACAGATTCTTTTCAATTGTTGTGTCGGCTGTTTACACACCCAAGCAACTCTATATGAGTAGGATGGAAAATCTGAAAGGAAGTGTTCAATGGATAGCTCTTATAGCAGCATTGTCATTTAAATTTGAATATTTCTGTAAGTCTGATACTAGTTTTCATGTTCAATTCACATTTTAAGGATTAACTTATCTAAGATACAAGTCTCATAACTATGTTTGTATCAATTTTTTTAATCCACCTAATTAATTTTAAAATTGTTTGAGATAGAATTTAAAATTGCATAATCATAATTTTTTCATAAAATGTGTTTGAATTAAGTTAATAAGTCTAATTATTTTTTATTATTTCGTTAAATTCATTTTGAATATTATCATTAGATAGTTGTTAAACAATTTTTAACATCTTATCCAAACACTTCAGTACATAATTCAAACAATATTTTTATATAATTGTTTAATTCAAACAACAATTTTACATTGCTTAACTAAACGAATATTTTGTTGACTCGTGTGACTAATTAAGCGTTACGCGAGTCCGAAGTGCCGAAGAGATTCCTATTCGTGTGGAAAAAAAATTATATAAATTTTTTTTTTTCATTTTACATTAATAACTCTTACCTACATGAGTGGAAAAAATTACTCTAAAAATAATTAAAAATTATTGAATAAAATGATCACTCCATATGTGATATGGAGTGATTGTCCCTCACAAATTCTATCATTCATATTAAATTTTGGGCTACAACAAATTTTTCTATGATTTAAAAAAAAATACTAATATTTGTGAGCAACTGTCACACTGAATAACTTCTCCAAAAAATAATGTTTTCTTTTCTTATTCTGTCATTAAAGTAAAGATTTTAAACAACTTCATTAAATGTTAGGGTAAGGATTTAAAACAACCTCATTAAATGTTAGGATTTATTATCAAACTAACTTAAAAATTAATACATTTTATATGCCAAATTTGTCCCTTTTTTGAGAAATCATTCCCATTTTTATAAACCCAAAAATACCCCCTTTAATTTTTGCACATAAAAAGTAAAAAAAAAAAAAAAACTAAAACATATTTATTGGGGTGCTTATCAAGGACAATTTAGGGTTCAACGTTTGCAAACTTCTTTTTAGAAAAGTAGGATTGATGTTAAAGAATTCAGGGTTGTGGTTTATAGTTTTGTTTTTATGGTTTGAAACTATCTTATTTAGGTTTTAAAAAATAAAACAGATTTAGGTTTATGATTTTTGTTTATGGGATTTAAAGATTTTATAATGTGGGGTTCAAAAATTTTAATTTGTGATTATAATTTTTGAAAACTTCAAGTTCATTGGATTTATTAAACTACAAATATAATTCTGAGTTTAGAATTTAAATGAATCATAAGGACTTTTTTGGTAAAATACAAAGATAAACTCTCAAACATTAAATTCTATTTAATGTGCATGGAAATTACATTTTTTTCAAAAGTTTAACAATAAATATTAAGGCATTTAATGATAACTATGGCATAAAAACTCCTAAACAAGATTACATTAAACTCCTAACCATAAATAGTAAGACAAAATGGACCCGCATCACGATATTTTTTTCAAAATCTTTTTAAATTTTGTGATATGTGGGGGACAAGTCCTATTGAAGTTAGTTTATTTTTAAAATTTTATTTATTTATATATTTTATTTAATTAATTATAAGTAGCATATTTCAATTAAAATATTACATGTGTGAAAATAAAACAATGTGTATCAATAAAGAATTAGAATGACAACTTTTTTTTTGAAATATATAACTATATCAAATTTATTCAAAATTCTAATGATGGGTAAAAAATATCATTATAAACATTGATTATATAGTATAAAATTCTTTTATTATTTTATTTTATATAATTGGGACAGGTTTGACTTGTCCCAAATTCTAACACGATGGACACAAATTTTCCTAAACCCGTCCTATTAGGAACAAAGTATGACCGATTCTCAATGTATCGTGTTAAATTGTCTTCCTACTTATAATGTATATAAAATTTACGCTTATTAATTTTTACATGGAATGCCTAAAAGTAGAGGCAACAAATATTACCCAAACCCGTCAATCCGCCTTAATCCACCCATTAATTAATGGATATCAATAACTCATTTAGTTAGTGGGTCATTGTAACAACCCACTTCCACCCAGCACAATATTGTCCACTTTGGGCTGCCTACAGCTTGGCCCGCAAGGCTTTGTTCTTCCTGGGCTTGCCCCAAGAAAAGGCCTTGTGAGGTATCAGAGTGCCAACCGAAGGTTGGGCCTATCCTTTTACAATATTGTCCTTTTTCGGCAGCACGTGCACAGTTCCGGGCCTCACCCTCCCTACCACCGCCCCCTCAAGGTTTTGTTCCTAGCGCCCAGTTCACTGAGCCCAGAAGGCCTTGTGAGGTATCAGAGTGCCAGCCGAAGCCTGGGCCCGTCCCTCTACAATATTGTCCTATTTGGGCAGCGTGTGCACAGTTTCAGGCCTCGCCCTCCCTACCACCACCCCCCTCAAGGTTTTGTTCCTGGTGCCCAGTTCACTGAGCCTAGAAGGCCTTGTGCTAAAGAGAGGTGTAGCCTTACTTATGAATACCTTCACCCTTTCTTCCTCAGGCGATGTGGGATGGCTACCTTCTTTCCCCCTTTGGAACTGACGTCCGCAGTAGGGCTTATTGGCCTGGCCACGCCACACTTTCCAACTGGGTCAGGCTCTGATACCATCTGTAACGACCCACTTCCACCCAGCACAATATTGTCCGCTTTGGGCTGCCTACGACCTGGCCCGCACGGCTTTGTTCTTCCTGAGCTTACCCAGGAAAAGGCCTTGTGAGGTATCAGAGTGCAAGCCGAAGCCTGGGCCCGTCCCTCTACAATATTGTCCTCTTTGGGCAGCGCATGCACAGTTCCGGACCTCGCCCTCCCTGCCACCGCCCCCTTAAGGTTTTGTTCCTGGCGCCCAGTTCACTGAGCCTAGAAGGCCTTGTGAGGTATCAGAGTGCCAGTCGAAGCTTGGGCCCGTCCCTCTACAATATTGTCCTCTTTGGGCAGCGCGTGCACAGTTCCGGGCCTCGCCCTTCCTGCTATCGCCCCCTCAAGGTTTTGTTCCTAGCGCCCAGTTCATTGAGCCTAGAAGGCGTTGTGCTAGGGAGAGGTGTATCCTTACTTATGAACACCTTCATCCTTCCTTCCCCAGGCGATGTGGGATGGCTGCCTCCTCTCCCCTTTTGGAATTGACGTCCGTGGCAGGGCTCCTTGGCCTGGCCACGCCACACTTTCCGGCTGGGTTAGGCTCTGATACCATCTGTAACGACCCACTTCCACCCAACACAATATTGTCTGCTTTGGGCTGCCTACGGCTTGGTCTGCACGACTTTGTTCTTCCTAAGCTTGCCCCAAGAAAAGGCCTTGTGAGGTATTAGAGTGCCAGCCGAAGCCTGGGCCCGTCCCTCTACAATATTGTCCTCTTTGGGCAGCGCGTGCGCAGTTCCGGGCCTCGCCCTCCCTGCCACTACCCCTTCAAGGTTTTGTTCCTAACACCTAGTTCACTGAGCCCAGAAGCCTTGTGAGGTATCAGAGTGCCAACCGAAGCCTGGGCCCGTCCCTCTACAATATTGTCCTCTTTGGGCAGCGCGTGCACAGTTCCGGGCCTCGCCCTCCCTGCCACTGTCCCCTCAAGGTTTTGTTCCTAACGCCCAGTTCACTGAGCCGAGAAGGCCTTGTGCTAGGGAGAGGTGTAGCCTTACTTATGAACACCTTCACCCTTCCTTCCCTAGGAGATGTAGGATGGCTGCCTCCTCTTTCCCTTTGGAACTGACGTCCGCGGTAGGGCTCCTTGGCCTGCCTACGCCACACTTTTCGGCTGGGTCAAGCTCTGATACCATTTGTAACGATCCACTTTCACCCAACACAATATTGTCCGCTTTGGGCTGCCTATGGCCTGGCCCGCACGGCTTTGTTCTTCCCGAGCTTGCCCCAAGAAAAGGCCTTGTGAGGTATCAGAGTGCCAGCCGAAGCTTGGGCCCGTCCCTTTACAATATTGTCCTCTTTGGGCAGCGCGTGCATAGTTCTGGGCCTCGCCCTCCCTGCCACCACCCCCTCAAGATTTTGTTCCTAGCACCCAGTTCAATGAGCCCAGAAGGCCTTGTGCTAGGGAGATGTGTAGCCTTACTTATGAACACCTTCACCCTTCCTTCCCCAGGCGATGTGGGATGGCTGCCTCTGCTAATATCATCCAATGGTATGAGGCCTTCTGGGGTGGGGCAAGCCTCCTGCCAAGAACAAAACTGTGCGGGGACCTAAGCCCAAAGCGGACAATATCATGCCATATGGATCGGGCCGTTACAGTCATAAACTGATTAGGTAATAAAGAACACATCAATTTTACAGGTCAATACGGGTATAATATGGATGTTTGACGAATTGAGAATGAAACAAACAAAATAGTATAAGAATATATATACATATATATATATATATATACACACACATCCATTATATATATATATAAGAATATATAATAGCAGGATTACATCTATGTATTACGTATATGCATTAACTAATTATGTATATCAGTATATGTAATATATATTAACTATATATATAATTATTTATTGTATAACAAAAGAAATCAAAAATTAAAAAAAAAAGAGTTATAGTATAAAAGAATTTCTATTACAAGTGGTGGAAGAGAAAAGTATAAAAAACAATAGAAAAAATATGAATACAAATTATATACAATTATTTTTTTATGCGAAATATAACTTTTCTTGTGTTTTTTGCAGAAAAATAAAAGTAACATTTTCAAGAAAAAAAAAACAGTTATATGAACTCAAGTTTTAAGGAGAATTTTCTCTTTTTTGCTAATCAAACTCTTAATAAATTTTATATTTTTCTCTTTCTTTCACTTTCTACTACTTTCTACCTAGCCAAACAAAGCCTTAGGATGAAAAAATAAAAAATTAACAAGTTGGATTCAGGTTGACCCGACCCGACCCGCATATGACCCAACCTGTATTTGACCTTTTTAATTATGGATCAAATACGAATTCAATCAGTTTGGACCCGACTTGTTTTCAACCTGCTCAAACCCGCCCATTTTGCTAGGCCTACCTAAAAGCATAACAAATGTACTCTTTTTAATTGAAGACAATAACATTGTATGAAATTAGGCTAGTTTAGGGTAATTTTTGCATCTTGTTTGCCTTGGTAAAATTTTTCTTAAAAAACATGCTTAACTTTATATCAGAATTTTTAAAATAGTTTTTTATGTTAAATTTTCTTTCCAAAAAATGTAAAATTTCATTCTCCGAATACATTTTTATATGTTTGATGAGTCGATCTCAAACAACCTCAAACCCCACACTCATCAACAAAAATTTCCATAAAGATTTTTTTGAGTAATTAAATTTTTAAGCGAACAAAACATTTAATGCTCTCATACTCAAAAGTATAATTTCATAACTTAAACCTCCTTTCATATTGATAAAAAAACTCACATTAAATTCAGACTAAACGATTGTTTAAAATTTTCATAATCCTTAATTTCTTAAACTATACTTCTCTCAATGTACAAAAATACTTTTTTTTTTTTAAAGAAAAAATAGAACTGTTTTTTTCTCCAACAGATTTATGTGTATTTTGAAAAATAAAATGACACATAAGTAATTTTAAAATTTTGATCAAACAACTAAATATATTTTTCACCCAAAATGTGGGCTTATATTGTCAAAGATGATTTTTAAGTTACCAAGAAAAATAGTAATACTATTTGTTTCAAATTTTGCATTTCAGATAATTTCACAATAAATTATTAGTATGCTTTAAATATATTATCACTAATTTATTCATACGTTATTTAAAATATAAATTTTAGTACAAAATTTTGAGAAACGTAACTTGAAATATACCCACGAAAATTTGTTGTCTAAAACAAAATTTTTAAAAAAATTTAACTTATTTTTTTTCCGAGTTCTAATCTTAAAACACTATTTATGCATTGCACAAAATATGACAAATTTGAACTTTTTTTTATTCATTGCAAATTCAATTTTTATCAAATATTCTAAAGAAAATAATTATATCATAAGAATCCAAACTTTTATACTAAGATTTTTTTTTTTTAAATAATATGATAATAAATTATGAATAAAATAATATAAATATATTTAAAATTAATAATATTATTCTTACCTTAATATTTTACCAAAAAAATTTATCGATTGACGTGACAGTTCTTAATATTAGTGAATTCAGTTTCTTGGTGTTAGTCATGTCAAGTAAGTTTAAGAAGTTTAATTAATTAATACTAAAAAATTTAATTGACTATTATTTATATATACTAAAAAATTTAATTGACTAATATCTGACTAATCAAGTTAACAAATAAAAAAATTTGATAAAATTTTATTTTATAAACGTCTTTAAATATTTACAATACAAAAAAGATTTCATGTGACATCATTGAAATCAAATAGGCGCGACGTTTCGAATGCAGACAGCTGGACGATTGTAAGAAGGGAAACCGTACTGTTAGCAGGAGACCATTACTGGAGAAGCACACGCGTCAATAATAGAGGGCCTGACAGCTGGGCGAGTCTCCCTCCCTCAAAAACTGAGCCCATTGCTGCTCTGCTTTTTTTTGTTACCTCTTATTGTCACTGAGTCACGACAGAAATATGGGAAACAGAAAGCGGGGTCAATCACTACGTAGTGCGCTGTGTTCTGGCTCTGGTTGCCCACTGAGTGGGTCCCACTTTACCTGCTATCCCGTACGACGTTCTCGTACCTTTTATTACTCTTTTTAGCATGCCAGCTGTTTTTCTTTTTAAAAAAAAATGAATTAAGATAGATACAAGCTGGCATGATCAGGTGGAGGTCGTCCTCACACTACCATAATATACCTGCAGTTGGATTCAACCAAATATTGTTTTGACTTGCAAAAGTTGGTTTTTTTATGCTCCCGATTATTTAAAATATGTTACATGAATTTTCTCTCACCATTTTAATTTATTTAAAATTATTTTTTAATAAAATCAAATATTATTATATCTTAATCTTTATTAAAGTTTCTAACCTTTTGTTTTAAAAAAATTACTTTATATATAAAAAGAAAAATTTAAAATTTTAATCAATATTTATTTAAAAAAGAAAAAAAAATGAAAAACTTTGGTCAAAATTTAAAAGTGTAAAAAGAGAAAAAAAAATTGTCATTCTGACAAAAAAAAACCTAAAAAGAAAATTTGAAATCAATATAATCGTCAAAATTCTCATAAAAAATTAATATAATTTATGATATCTTTTTTGAATTAGCTATAATAAAATTAATTTAAAATCGTCTCATTAGCATGAGCCCATGTCACTCTTCCTTAGTCTCGGTTTGAAAAAGTAAAATAAACACAATCAATTTTAAAAACTTATGAAACGATCAAATGTTTTATTTTATTTTTTATTTTTTTGACTACAGCAATGAGGGACGAAAAAATTATTCTAAATGTATATGCGTAACATAAAACTCGAACTCTAGCCTACTGTTTGAAAAGAAATTTTAACCAACTCATCTGAATGTGTTTTTACACCGATTATGTTTCCTAAAAGTAATTTTTAAGAGGGCAAAGGTAATGTAGAAAAAGTTGACGTTAAAATTGTGAGTAGACACACAAGGGCATAAATAAATAGAGAATATGAACTCCAATAAAGCATAACTACTAAAATGCCTTGTTCTCTAGTTGACCCAAGTACAGTTAGATAAGCTTTCCATGAGTTAAAAAGTCGCAGGCTCACAGCATTTCAGATCAAAGTATCTTTCTTTATTCACACTCACAACCTAACTACATGCCCAATTACCCACAAAACAAAAAAAAAAAAAAAACCTATATGCCTAGGATTCCCATGAAGTGGGCAGACATTTACAGCTACTTCATTTGTCTGATCATCCCACTTTTTTCACAATAAACTATAAGATGGGTTTAAGTGCTGTCAACAAAAAAAATAAAGCAGAATGTTTCCCCAGGAAAAAAGGGGAAGGGAAACAAACAAACAAGTCTCAAATTCCCCGGCAAATCTAAGGTGGATTCCAGCAGGCTGTTATTGGAAGCATTTCCGTACATATATATACACATACAAATATATACACAAAGGCAACTGCATACATTGTAGTTCTGATCAACTAAACCCAATGCAAAATAACACAGCAGTAGAAACAAGATTTCTGCAACAATTTGGTTCTTGTTTGAATTTCATTTTCAATTTGTTCTTATCAGCTTAGTATTTTAAGCAAAATTTTGAGAGTTGTTATACAAGATCATCCTCAGCATATTGAAAGAAAACTCTATTGCACGTGCTAACAGTCCAAATTTGGGGTGCAATGATTGTATTAAATTACAGGATTCAAACAGATATAACTGGTGTTAGACTACATACCTGAGAGACTCATTACTTATGCACACAGGTTTTCTTCTACCAAAGGATTTGCATTTATTTCTTTATAGCAAAAAGAATTTTGAGTTGCGGTGGTATTCATACGATTAACCATAGTCCACAGTAGCCAGCCGTACTGCACAATCTTTGCCTACAGGTGGTGGAATCAACTCCACAATCATCATCCGTCGAACACCTGTGGTCACCATGAACATCAGGGATGTGGCAAGCACTCTCAGCCTGTTGACCACTACGTCCATGGTTCAATGTGGTTGCTGGACAGACTGGCAAAGACATTGCACTAGCCCGTTTTGCTTCCCTCTCAGCCTGCACAAATTAAGATCACCATTTTTTTTCAACATTTATGCCCGATGTTTACGGGCAGTATAGACATGGTACAATTGTTTTTCTTGGAACACTTGTGTACAATTTAATAAAACAATTGGAAATGCAAAAAAAAATGAGAAATTTTCATATATTTGGATGACGAGAGTAAAATTCTCAGTATGAATTGAAATGAAAATACAACTTTCTATTAGTATCTTGAATTAGAAGAATAAATTTCAGATGATTATTTGTTGGGTGCAAAGATGCTTGAGACGTCTTCTGAACTATAAGACAACCCAAAAGGACAAAGGTAGATCAGAATTCTTTCAAACCACAGCATCATAATAAAATACAAAATGGGTATGCGATAATAATATTGTCAAATCAACAACTGGAATTTGATGAGAGAGCAACTTTACAGTATTGCAACCATAATATTCATTTAGACATTTGAATCGATTAGCTTCCATTTATTTAAAGAAGCCAAAGAATAGAAAAAGAAAAAGGAAAAGGAAAGATTGTAGACTATTTTGGGTGAGGGATTTGAAAAGTCACATTAGAACAAAAATGTATTTTAAGATACTCAGTTTTAAGAACCACTCCAATTGAGTTTGGAAATAGATGAGTTGTCTTTGTGTGCTTCAATTTTAAATTTTGTGGATTTTAAATCCATTCATTTCAAATATCTTAGGCACTTTCAATGTACTATTCCAAAATAGTGGAAAAATTGCAAAGAGATCAAGATAGTGGAAAAATTAAATATTTAGTTGGGTAAAGAGATAGGAACTCTTGTTGTAAAGATTTGACCTCCACCTGCAAAGAGATCAAGATAGTGGAAAAACTCATGTGAGGATGTTGAGTCGAGACCATAAGAAATTTTTCAAACCTCATAAAAATCAGTGTGTTTGCTCTCTCTTTCTTTTTCTACTCTTTTACATACTTGTGCATATTTAACATTTATTTTTAAAGTTTGAAAAAATTATCAATATTTGAAAAATACTATATTCATCCCTTCCTCTAGGATAAATATTCCACAAAGGGAAGTATCAACCAGTAGAAGGAAAGTGTCTACCACAGAGGAAAATCATCACTGCAGAGGGAAGTATCAACCAATAGAGGACATCACCGAAAAGGGAAGTATCTCCATAGAGGAAGAATGTATCACCACAAAAAGAAGGCGTCCACCATAGAGGGAAACATCACTACAGAGGGAAGGTGTTCACCGTAGAAGGGGATGCATCAATCAGTAGAGGGAAATATTGATCATAGAAAAAGGTACTGATTGAATATGGACCACAGCAGAAAGTATACTAATCATAGAAAGAAGCATCACCATAAAGGGAAGACTATCACCATAGAGGAAAATGTCAACCACAAGGGGAGAATTTATAACTACAGAGGGAAGTAACATCCGATAAAACGAAGTATCACTATAGAGAGAAATATTGACCAAAGAAGGAAACTATCCTTAAGAAGAGACACTCAACCTTAGAAGGATGATTTTTGAATGCCTTTGAAAAACATTTTTTAAAAGACTTTTGACTTTGACTTGGATTTCACTAGCCCCTGGATCGTTGACAATCATTTTGGCTATTTGAGTGAAAGAAAATGTTTAGGTTTAGGTGACGAAATTACCCATCTTTGAAGTATTATTCTACTGCTAACTGACAATGATTTAAACAATATGTTTAATTTGCAAATTGAAGATATAGAGGCTTAGGAGACTTGACTAGCCAAAGCCTAGTTGTTAGTATCATACTATACGTTTCGATACAGTAAAAAAACAATACATCAAGTATTTTTTATCGTGTTATACCATATTGTACGATATAGTTCCGATATAATATGATACGCCGTATTAAACGATATGTGCAGAAACTAAAAATGGCAATTTTTTTTTTGCTAAGGAAAAAAACGATGTTGTGTTGCCTTAGTAAAAAAGTTATTCTAATTCCTCACATGCACTGAACGATCACGCTCTCCAACTCTATCATCGACCCATCAAACTCTAAGTCCCTATTCTAACCGCGTTTACATTTTGTTTGCATTATGTAACTTGTATAAATTTCTTTGTGGTTGCATTCTATTTGTACCTTGTATATATTGTTTGGTTATAATTTATACAATCTGTCTTACCAAAAAATAAAATTTTATTAACTTGTAGTATTTAATATTTATAAATACATTTTAAAAAATTGTGCGTATCTTACGATACATAATACGATATACGATACGATACACATTTTTTGAAAAACGATACGCTCTCCAATACACATTTCGGCAACCTTGAGCCAAACACTAAATCTCAAGTTCATAGATAAAATCTCTTTGTACTTTCAAATGATTTGGAAGATTTTTTGAAAAACTCGGAGAATTATTTTGAACATGATTAACAAAAAAAATTACATGTTTAACTAAGCATTTGAAATGGAGCCATTAAATGAAAGAGATATTAGGCAAGCAAGGGTAATGGGAAACTTACCCAAGATACAAACGAAGTTATCAAGGTAATGGAAAAGGTGAAATAGAACATTTTTACATGAAAGAAGGTTCTCATATTGGTTTAAAAGAGCCCATTGATTAAAGCAAATTGTATGATATGGGAAAATAGAGGTTGCTCTTAGAACGGATAAGGCATAAGAGATCCCCTTGTGAAACAAAAGCGAATTACTTCAAAAAATAGTTAGACATGAGAAAACATTTTAGTGCAAACAAGTAGGGAGGGAGCCCCTTGATGAGTTACTTTGAGAAGTAGACAAGGAATGAAGAAGTAATGTGGTGCAAACAGGTAAAAAGGAAGGCCATTGTCTGAAACCGTTTGCTATATGGTCCATCCATTTTTTGTAAAACCCTATAAAAGAACACTCAATTGAAATGTGACAATTCTCTTAAGCAATAAACACCTCAAGGTGGTCTTAGTATTAAAGATAAAACGTAAGTTAGGGAAATGTTAATGAAATGAAAGGGATATAATTCTCAAAGACACCATGTTCATGGTATCTAACCCTTGTGTGCATCTCTTTGATAAGCATGCGACTGAACCTAAAGTGACCTCTTAGGTTGCCTACGTAGCTTCATTCTGGAGAATCAGGTTTGATGTAGTTCGTTAGGTGCTTGAAGTCTCTTGAAGTATACAAGGCTTGATTTTCTCTTTTGACTATTTTTTTGCTTCTTTACTTAGAAAATGTTTCTTCTGATGAGGAAATTTTTTTATTTCTTTTGCTTTTGATTTTCCTCTTATGAATTTTTTTCACTTCCACGCTTGAAATTTTTTTCTTTCTTTGCTTTTGACTGCTCTCTGATGGCTTTGTAAAAGTGTGCACATAGTAAGATTTTTCCTCCCCAAGGTTAAATAGATGGGTTTAAAAAAGAAAGGCTAATCAATTAGGCTCAAAGGGTTTGCAAATAGTATCCTGATATGGGTGGTAAGATAGATATAATTTGCCAAGTGATGACCTCCTTTCCTTGGAATTGATTGCTTTTAATATTCATGTTACTGAGATTCAAGATATTGATGTTAGCTTAGGGTCATGATTACTTCTCTGTCCTCTTTATTCTTTTTAGGACAGTATATGAATCGGACAAGACTCCCTTGAGATGTAATTAATGAGGTGGAGAACAAGAAAAAAAACGGGACAATTGATGAAGTTGATGATACTCAGATTCAAAGATTCGATCTTACTGTAAATTTGATGACATTCATTTTCTTCAAGAATCAAAAAAGTGAATCATGCCAAACATTTTATTGAAAACATTTCTTATGTAATTCTAAAACGCCAGTTCCATTTCAATCACTCCAAAAGGTTTTACAGGAGAATAACAGAAACATCTTGCTAGAGTTGTAGACTCCATAATTGCAGTTTCACAAAACTTTTATTGGCACCAGCTTGCCTACTCAAAGCTGGGAGTACGAATCTATACGCAGTAGATAAAATCTTGCTACTAATACCAATCCAGTTTAACTGATGGGAGACATCAAAGTAAAGGGTAGCAAAATAAAATGTTACAGGCCAATGTAAAGAACGATACAGGTTTTTCTGAGATCTTTTTAAATAGCTAGTTAACTGGAATACAAAATCTCTAATATTTGCTTATAATAACCATAACAAGACATACAAAGTAAATGGATTATAGATCATAGATAAGATTCCCAATCATTAAGATGTTTGGTGATCAGGACCATAAATAATCAGATGTTTGCTTCTAGTGCCCACGCATAAGGCAAGTCAGGTGCATTGCATTGTATATGAGACTCCCAACTAGTCCACACATCTCATTTAGCAATTCCTATAATTATAATATACTCTTTATGTTTTTTTTTCTTTTCCCCATAATTGAAAACTTGGGATCCAGATGTGTATATAAGGAACTCCCTGTGGTAAATCCTTATTAATCTCTTAATCTTCACTTAATTTCTTTAACAACAAGCAATTATATTAATCATAGGATATTAAACTGAATAGGTTTTGAAGGCCTTTTTCCAAGGAGAAGGGATTTTGTTCAACAACTACTAAAGATATACAAGAAGCTTTGGTTTGGGCTTATTTTCACTCGAACTATCAGTATAAAGTTCCAAGGTTAACATTTTAGTTAAAACATTCATAAAATGCTTATCACCAGTTACAGATGCAACATGGAAAACACTAAAAGTTGACAAAGACATCTACATTTTGCATCGTGAAATTCATGACAATCTGATTTCCCATAACATGTAAATCCCCACCCTTAGAAAATAATAAAGATATAAAAATATGCACTTGCAAAAAAGTTAATAGCAAAAGAGCAAGGGGAAAAAAAACTTCATTGGAACCATACCTATGTATTCCTCGGTTGCTGCACCAATCTCATTATGAACTCTTCCATTTGCTTTTGCTTCTCCTACACCGCTGCCTTCATTTGCCTTTGCTGCTCCTCTACAGTATGTAACCTCTCTGCCATCTGTTCTTGCACTTGGGCTTGCACTTCAACCCTTTATTTTCATTGATATGTTCAATTTTCTGTCGCAGCTCTTCATTTCGCCTATGCTCTTCTTGATACATCCGCGAAAGTTCATTAATTTGCTGTCCGCAGTTGAATGAAGATGACGGGGGGCCACCTTTCCACGGCCAAGGCCCCGGACATATCCCGGTCTCGTGCCCTCAACGAGTTACCACAATTTCAGAGAGATTATTTCACAATTTCCAAGCCACTAGACAATTCAAAAATCAACACTTCACACACCTCAACGAGTTACTACATTAACCAAATATCTAGTCTCAAATATAGTATTCATACATTCAACCCACGGATTAGATATGTGACACATGTAACTATAGCTTACCGACCAAAAAAAGCACTCTTGATCACAATCTAAAAAAGTTGAGAGACGTACTCCAAAATCAAGTGAAACCAGACCAGTGAAGCCAGTTCTATAAGCCCCGATCAAACCCATTTGTCGAATTTCACTAATTTGATCAAATTAAAACCTGGAAATTGTATTAGGAGAACAATCTCTTAATGATGTGGAAGAAAATTAGATCCGAAAAAGTCATGGAATTTTCGATAATCTCGATTTGAAGGCAGAGACTATAGACGTTTAAAAAGAGCAGACCTCACCGAAAATATATAGACACACACAAAAAGAGAGTATATTATATATATATATATATATACACACACACAACATAATATCAGAATTTACTAAAATGAAATAATTATTAGACTGCTTATGAAACTGCCTTCATTTACTAATTCACAAACAATACCAAATCATGCAAGACGACAGGTCATAACCCACTCTATCTGTCTATACAACATAACAACATTCAGTGATATGAAAACTATTACCGGTGGCACTTGAGCTGAAAATCAAAATTCCCATGTTTTGCCAACAGATTGGGTTGATTATACTGAGCAATCAAAAGTGGTAATATGTGTGTGTATGACTCAACAATGTAATCCATGTAATATATCAAAATAAACCATGTAAACATCATACTCAACAAGATAAACCCAAATCCCTATTAACTCCTAAACTAGAAGAAGTGAAATTCACTCCAAATAACAGGGTTGGGTTTGGTCTGTTTATGTACTTGTAGAGAGAAACAAAACGCAGAAAGTCACAAAAAAGTGAGAAACTCAGACCATCGAAAGAAATTTCGAAGATAGATTTTTGCAAAGCGATTAGGGATTTACGAAAGAAATTATCTGATGAAAGCCAGCCTGCCAAACGATTCAGTCTCTCACTCTCGATCAAAGATCAACGTTTCCTGGGAATTCTCTTTCAATGAATTGCTTCAAGGAATTGTTGATAGAGAGTGAGAGATGGACAGAAGTATGGGCGAGTAGAGAGAAAGGAAACATCTAGAAAGAGATGAAATTGCTGGAAGATCAAATTGCATACTCTTTTAGAAATGGGGAAGATTCCGACGTCAATTGAGGGGAAGATTAACAGAAGGGCGAGTGAGGTAGAGAGAGAGAGAGAGAGTGAGAGAGACGGGAAAGATCTGGAAAGAGATGGGGAGATTGGGGCGTCTCGATATATTATGTCATTATGTGTTGTTCATTGGCCCAAAATCAAAAGAACCAAGGCGGTGTGGAATAGATGGGCACAATTTAAACGGCGTCGTTGGATTGGAGTTAATTATTACTGCCCACGTTTATATACAGTGGCTAATAATTTTAGTAAACATACTTTATTTTTTAAACTTTTTATCGAAGTATTGCCAAATTGCCAATCAAATGAAAGCACATGTATATAATTATATGTATATTATATAATAATTTAATTTTAATTAAAAATAAAAATTAAATAAAATTAAAGACATATATATTATAAAATAAATTATAATTAAAACACGCAATTAAGTAAAAATCTAGAGTTCAATATTGTCCTAATGTAATATAAAATAATAAATCTCAAGTTTACTCTTCAAAATGTGCAAAATAAAGAAGAAAATGGCAATACACCTTAATATTTGGGAGCTTATTAAAGTATCTAGATCTTCAAGTTTTTTTTGAAAGATGTTAGAGATTGTTACCTCTAATGGTAAGGATAAGGCTTTATATACTGAATATTGGCTTCAATATTAAGACTAAGAAATGTAAAAAAGACTCAATGGTTGATGAAGAAAAATTGGATGTTGATGATGTCAAGGAAATTGAAGAAAGAAAAATTGTAAAGGTAGAAGAAAAGAAAGTGAAAAAAGAAGAAATAGTTGAATATGTGCAAATGAAAGATACAGAAGATATCGAAGAACTTGGCGGTGTCAGGAGGCTAGCGACGATGGTGGTGTACAGCTGAGACACGGTGGTTGGTGATGGCCCGTGAGTGGCGATAGCCGTCGGTTGTAACCGTTGTATTAAGAGACTGAGAATAAGAGCTCTGAGAGCCCCATTGCCATAACCCAAGCTTTGAACCACTATTAAATAACCACTTTGCAGAAGGTTGTAATTTTCGTGGTAGAAGGCTGAAGTTGCAGCTGCAGTCGGTAATGAGGTTGGCGGCTGGGTGACGAGGATTCCGTCTGGCGATTTCTACATCTCCTTCTCTCTATTTCCGAATGTATTTCTCACTCTATATATATAATCTCAATATTACAAAAGAATCTTAAAATGTGTATATTAAATACATAGATAATTTGATTATTTTACAAAATCTATCAACATCGTTTGCTTGGCAAATCTGATAGTGGAGATCGAGTAATTTTGAAAGTTATAAAAAAAAATCAGTAATGCTGTATTGACTCAATAATTTTACCAAAAATATTTACACAACTGATCTGACAGCATTGTATTAATTTTGTATCACATCATGATGTGATATAAAACTATACACAGCTGTCACATCAACTGTGTAAATATTTATGCTAACTTAAAATTTTTATCAAAAATATTTACACAGTTGATGTGACAGCTGACCCAATAATTCTACTGAGAATGTTAAGATTGATGTATGGTAACACAAGAAAAAATAGAATTTAGAATGAATATGTTCGTAAGATGATAGAGTAAAATCTATAAGAAATAAAATGAAGGAACGTAAGTTAAGGTAGTATGGTCATGTAAAATGAAAATCAATAAATGCATCAATAAAAAATAACGACATGATTAATATTGAAGGTCATGTTAGGCGAGAACGATCAAAATTAAATTTAGTAGAAATAGTTAAAAAAGATATGATAATATGTGGTTTAACAAACAGAATAACATTAAATAAAAAAAAGAATGAGGAGATAGGATTCATATAACTGACTCAAAATAGTTAAAATAAGACTTTTTTAAAGTTAAATTAAGTTTAAGTATATTATTAGAAGAGCATTCATTCAACAATATATATCAAACATGATAGTAATTGACAAAGTTTGTTTAAGATGGAGGACCTAAGCACCTGCTTAATTGTAAAATTTAAACATGGTTGGACGCCCCCTTGTCCTTAAATTTAATATTGAATAAATTATACTCTCTTTCTATATTTTACTTGATAAATTATAAATATTTCTCATTAATTTTTTTTTCTTTCAAAATGATTAAACTATTTTTTTTATTTACATTTTTCAATTTTGACATTTTTTTCATTGTCAAATAAATATAGATTAAAATTTTAATTTTTTTTATATAAAAATAAAATAAGTTATTTACCTTAAAATTATTTATATATATATATATATGGATCTAAAATCAAATATATATGTGTGTGTGTGAGCCAATACTAATGATAAAAAGATATTTAATCAACAATCACAAAACGTTGTCCAACTATTTATTTGAGCCTGTAAGTAAAAACTTGAATACAAC
The DNA here is from genome assembly GCA_008638375.1 of Nyssa sinensis. Taxonomy (NCBI): domain Eukaryota; kingdom Viridiplantae; phylum Streptophyta; class Magnoliopsida; order Cornales; family Nyssaceae; genus Nyssa; species Nyssa sinensis. The sequence continues at coordinate 9,104,815 of CM018036.1, forward strand.
ATGCCCAGTAAAATCCACAAACGCGTCCACACTTCAAATCTATAGTTTATACTTAGTTTTTTTTAATTGGAAATCAGCTCTCTCTTCTTCTGTAAACCAACGTCTGTCCAAAAAGATAAGAGAAAGGGTGTGTAGAAGGAAAGATTTTCTTTTACCCTGGTTGGAAATTCCAGAAGACCCAAGGTGAAGACTCGTCTCTCCTCGTATCTCGGTCATCTCTCGACTCCTGCCGGATTTTGTTCACTGCTCGTTCCCACTCCCACTCTGCCGCTCATGTCTCCTGTAGTTTGAGTACCTCCTCCTCCGGGAGTTTGTTCATTGCCAATGCTTTCCCACTCCCACTCCACTTCCGGTTTAAGGTTTTCTTCCTAAAAGAGAGAATCTAACTTAACAGCATAGAAACAACCATCTGCATTCCCGTTTGAATTCGCAGGTAGTTTGGTTGTAATCTTCTTTAAAAATAACCCTGTCTCCAGTTCAATCATGTCTACAGTGGAAATGAATGTCAACGATGTTGAAATGTTTAATATCATTAAAAAATATTATTGATTACATTAAAATATCCTTCAAAATATATTTTATAAAAAGATATTAAAAAATATATAAAATAAGTTCTTCAATCCAAAAAAATAAGTAAAATTAATTTTTTAGAACATCTAGATAAATAAAAAATGTTATGCATTTTTTATTGAATAATTTATTTTATCAACTATTTAATATTTTTTAAATATATATTGAAGATTATTTTAATCTAATCATTAATATTTTTAACGATGTTAATATGAAAGTTAACAATTAGACTTTTTTGGTATTAAAAGTCTCTTTTTTAGATCTTTTAAATAAAAAAAATGTATCATGAATATTTTGGATTAAAAATTTTAATTTAAGGATTTTTTTAATATTTTTTTATTTTATTTTATGAACAGACGAATTAGAAGCACAAGATGTAAACTGTAGCAGACAATAAAATAAATCTTTCCATTCTATGAAAAACAACATCTCACAATAAATATAGCAATTTGATATAAGAATTACTTACAAGACCACAACATTTCCGTTCGAGCAGTCAAAGCCAAACCAGAAACAAGGATCAATTACTCCAACACCATGCTTCCAATTTGATAAATCCCCAAATGGATCACTCAATACTCTTTATCTCTAAATCTCAACAGGGCCAAACTTGCACAAAATATTATTCGCTCCTGCAACTTGAAAAAGTTACATACCTTCGTTGTTGAGAGACCAGCACAAACTCAAATTCTGATTCAACAAACACGTGTTTATCTCGATAGTTCGATTGTTACACCAGCAACCCCAACAAAACCTGAATTCCTTCTTTCAAACTCGGGGAAATAAAAAGGTAAGCTGACGGAAAATAAAAAATAAAAAAATTTAAACTTGCCTCAGGTTGTGTTATTCAATGGAGAGAGCCAAAAAAAAGCAAACAGAGAGAACCCCAAATTGAATTAAAACTTGTTTGCAATGACGGTGATGGCTAGTTGGTGGCTCAGACTTTAGAGCAGGGGTGTCGTCTATGTGGTCTCCCACCTCACGTCGAAGTAATGGAGATGCCGTGCAATTATTATCAAATGCAAAATAGATGGAATTGCCTCTAGTTCCTCCTGACCAAATTCTCTAAGGCTTTCAAAAGAGATGATTTTGCAATTTCTGTAACTTAGAAACAAAATTCGATCTCCTAGGCTCTCAACAGTTACCCACCGAGGGCCATTGTTCTGCTCCAACTTAAATACTTGGAGACCTTTTACCAGAGGAGGAACTATATAATCATCAAATAGAGGATCAACCCAAAACTCATCTGCACAAGCACCGTCAGCAGTGGCCAAGATCATCAGCACCTCATTGGAGTCATGATCCTTTAACAGATGGAAGCTTGCAACATCAAATAAGTACACTGTTTGGCCCTCTCCTTCTATTGTAACTTATAACTGGCCTAGGATCAAGCATCGAAAGTACTTTGGATGCCGGGCTGCTGCAACCTGGTGAATAGTCTTCAAGGTCAAAACCACTACAAAGTCCGTAGCTTGGAAGGTCACAGCATATAATTTTCCCTCGTGAAACATAATATCTCGAAAATATCATCTTCTATCTTTCTTAATAAGAGTCCACGATTTGTCAGATGGCCTGCACAATGCCAATTCACCATCGAAACAAAGTGCAACCACAATGCATTCAGGATAAGTAGGAAAAGCGGATGCACCTTGTTAAAAGATACAATTTCAGAGCTTTTTCTGCATGGAATGGTGGATTGTGACGGGAGCATGATTTTGAACCCTTGAGACTGGATTGAAGAAGTTGTTGACCTTGTCAAGACCAAAAAATGAGATGGATGATGACCAGAAATCAATGATACCTTGGGCCGCCATGTAATGCCAACAGAAATTATCAACTAGCCCTCAAAACAACCGGTGATGTTTCGCCGATACAATTTTGGCTCATCAGGCACATAAACACTTTTGTTGGACAAGCTTAGAAAACAGTGATCCCTGTTTGTGTAGGGATAAGCACAGAACATGAGAAGTGGAAGACCGTGTGCAGGCAGGCAATGTTTTTCTATAACTGCTATGGCAACAGCTGATTGCCAAGTTGAGCAAACAGCACGGAACCGGAGATAGTCAGCTAAACATAATCGAGGTAAAAACTTCTCAATGGTCTCTTGGGGAAGATGTTTGGACCACCTACTACTACTACTACATGACTGAGCTTCTGACTCTGACTCCAGGCTTGTCTCTGAATGTCTCCCCTTCAATATAAGACAGTACCTATTCAATTTGCCAGGAACCACAACCACCACCTCCCTTGACAATCTGTAGGCTATAAAACCCAACGGAAATAATTTATAAGAAGCCAGAAACAAAATTGTTTTCACTTTTTTAAATAAACACTATTTTTGCATCTGATGATTCTCATACTTTCTAAGTGCCCTCCTGAACATTTATTAAGTTAAAAGACATCACCCATATTAATATTCAATCATCAGATGTAAAAATAGTGTGTATTTAAACATAAATAAGAAGCCGATTCCTGTAAATTACTTGAACCAACCTGTTTCTAGGATCAGTTGCAAGGATATGAGCAGAAACAAGTCCTCCAAGAACTCTTATGTTGCACTACACAATAGTGACCAAGGGGTAACACATCATTAGAAAACTTAATAATACATCACATGCAACTTGACTCATAATAAATATTACTCCTTGATGACGTTTGAAAGAACAATAAAACCGCTATAAGCCCAATTTTGTATTAAGTACAGAGAAAGTTGAAATTAAATTGGTTGAAGTATACCTCAAAAAGATTTATCCTCGCATCAACATCAAATGTTAGATTTTCAGAAAGCCAAAGAACTGCTTTTTCAAATTCTGTGTTGTTACCCATGATAACAAGGCTGAGAGAGAGAGAGAGAGAGAGAGAGAGAGAGAGAGAGAATAACAGAATAACAGAATAACAATTCCTCAAAATACATTGATGGCATTGGGCGAACACTACATAAAATAAAACAGTACTAATGGCAACATAAAGACAGAAGCCAGAAATATAACTACAGCCTTATTATCTACAAACTCCTCTCTAAAGAAATACATCATACCTGGACAATGACTCAATGAGTGTAAGGGCTGATTCATTATACTCTTGTGTAGGTGTTCAAGCTAAAATTCGAGACAGTATACAGCTAAATATCCATCTGTAGCTGATTACAAGAAGTTCTTGAGAAGGGAGCAATTACCTTCAAATTTCCAAGCTCACTAAGGGAGTCTGAAAGTTTTGGTAAGGGGCTTTAGCTCATCATGCTGAGAAAATCACATAATAAAACTTGATAGCTCATACAACAAGAGATAATATGTTGATCTAGAACAATTGATAGGGAGTTTGAACTGACCGGAAATGCATAAGTCGTGTAGTTGTCATATGCATGGTAAAACCTGAAGAGGGTGGTGAAAAAAAAATTATTGTCAAAAGACTCAAAACCAAGTGCCCTATGTCAATTAATAATAAAGACTTAACGAGGTACCAGGTTAAAATAATGTAGAAGTTTTTTTTTGCTTTTTCTCTTGATAAGATAGAATCCCCCCTCCCTTCCCTTGCATGAGTTAATTCATACAGAAGCACTAGAACATGTTCACAATAGCTTCAGATAAACCCACAAGCTCACTTTGGCTGTCAAGAAAACCAAGGAAAAGAGAAGGAAATTAATGTCCAGTCTTACAGATCCTGTTGTTTGGTTTCAGGGGAATGGAAACTTCAACTTAGCTCAACCAAATAATAGTAAAAGATTGGGTAATTTTTTTACATTTTTTTTTTAAAGATTGAAATTATAACAGCTAATTACCTCTATTCTCCATTGCTTTAATATCCTAACAACCATACAGAAAATCAAGATGCAACCCATACAAGCTATGCTATCAGCTGGAAACATAAAAAGTTGTTACCGGGAAGCCAATAAACTCTAAACAAAATTGCTCCCACCAAGGATGAGGCACAAATATCAACGCTAGATAACAAACTCTAATGTTGTTATCCTAAATTTTAATTGAACACAGCAAAATGGCTAGAACAAATGCACAATGGAATTCCAACAACACAATAGATAGCTGACCAGTTTATTCAGTAGAATTCTCAAGGGAAAAGTTGACAAGTACTAGCAAATTACAACTCCAATTAAAACTAAATCAGAGACCCATCACACCAGATAAAACTTGCGCAAGATATCGCCAAAAAATACCAAAATTCAATTTGAAACATCAAGCTGATAATTGACAAGGGGTAGGAAGTCATGGAAAAAGTTGTCTTGGTTGCCTTTATGTTTAAAGGCAGCTTGGAATGAGTCATCACACCCTTGAAAAAATGTTTTAACCAAGTGCAGAAGTTATCTTTTCAGAGATCAAGTTTGGATCTTGGCCTTTCCATCTGCCTACTTGGGTCATGTTAATTCACTCATATCTTGATGAGACCCAATGAAACAGATAAAACCTACAATTCTAATAGCTTAGCTTTGTGAAATTCAACTTGAAAATTGAAACAGGACATGGTAATTCTCTTTTATATATGTATTACATGTGTATACGGTGCACACACACACATTTATAATCCATATTTTTTTATGAGTAAAATTTCACTAAAAACACCTAAGGGAGGTGAACCCATTTACAATGGCAGCTCCAAGTTAGAGCTTAGAACTACCCAAAAAAATGACATAAAAAAAGAATCTATACAATATGGATAAGCAGTAGCCACCCAAAAGTACAAGTTTTCCAAAAACAACTCTTTCAATCTAACATGGGGAATTTCTTTCCAATCAAAAACCTTGCTATTCCTTTCCTACCAAAGGCTCCAAAAAGACACAATGGCGCAATGTCTCAAGTTTTCTTAACACTACTATTTACACGACTTCCTCACCAAGCTTGAAGAAGCTCCACCACTGTGCTAGGCAAAACCCAATCACACCCAAAAAGCAAAAACAAAAGGCACCAAAAAGCAATGAAGAAAGAGATGACTAATGGACGACGACTCCTCATGACACATCGAGTAACGATTTGCCAAATTAAAGCCCTTTTGTCTGAAGATTATTCATCATGAGAACTGCACCGCATGAAGCTATCCAAGAAAAAAAAAGCCTCCTTCAAAGGGACTACTATACGCCAAATTGCCTTCCATGGAAAGCCCATGTCTCCTATTCTAATCAGCTCCAAGTGAAAGGAGTGGACAGTGAACTTAACCACTGACGCCACCTTCCATCTCATGGAATCCGCTTTCTTTGCAACCGACCTGAATTGGTAAAGAAGCTCTGTCCAGCTCAACACCTCCCCCTCTTCCAATCCTAAACATCCCTCACTAGGGGTCCAAACAACCCCCCTCTCCCTGTAAGACACTATATCTGCCACTCAGGCATCACGATTAGAAGCAATATGATAAAGACTAGGGAACCTCACCTTCAATGGCAAGTCTTCTCTCCAAGAGTCCTTCCAAAATTTAATTCTATATCCATTTCCCACCTCGAGAGAGGCGAGATGAGAAAAGTCTTCTGCCCCATTTCATATAGACCTCCATAAGCCCACCCATAAGGAACATTCACGTCTTCAGAAAACCACCCTCCGTTCTCATTCCCGAACTTTTCCTCTGGAACCCTCCTCCATCTAGCATCAGGCTGGCAAGCATATCTCCAAGGTCATTTTCCAAGCAAAGCCCTGTTGAAGCCCTCAAATCCTTAATCCCCAATCCTTCTTCCTTCAACGGCAGCTTTACTTTCTCCCATTAAACTAAATGCATCTTCTTCTCCTCTTCTTTTCCTTCACATAAGAAGTCTCTTTGCAACTTTTCTAGCCTTTCTGCAACTGAAGCCAGAATAAGGAAGAGATACAAAAATATAGGCCAGATGGAACCTACACGGTAAATGGTGAACAATGAAATTATCCCAGAAATCAAGTGGATCATGGTAATATACCAATTAACATATAGAAAAAACTTGTAATACCAAATAAAAAAAGGCTCATCACTTAGTAATGGCCCTTAACCCGTTGAACCACATAGAACTTAATAATAAATCAAGAAATTCATTGGGTCACAATAATGAACTTAAATCTTGTAGAAACCTATAGCACCATTAATAACTCAACCCACACATCAGTGTACCAATGAAAAAGCAAGTGAAATGAAACACGAAAGTTCTAAATGGTCAATTGGTCATAGAAATTCACTTTAAGACTCATTAAACCAGTCAGAACCTAAAATAGTAATTAATATTGAACAATTCGCAGAATTTAATCTAAGAAACCAAGTGGAACCTGAAAATCTAGTCAGTCATGGTAATTGAATTATGGAAACAGAGAAATCTATCAAACCAGACAGAAACCAACATAGAAAATAATTACTAATTCGTAAAAATTAAGCTGCGAAACCAAGTGGGTTAAGATGATTCATTTATATATTACCAGAAACGCATCACACAACAAGCAAGATATGCACATGTCATGTATTTAAAAAAAGTTGAAAAATTCAGCACGAATAATCAAAGGGGCAATGGTGATTCACTTACATCTTGCGGACTTTCTCACTCATACGTCTCTTCTTCGCTGCCCAACAAGAAACTGGTTGAGAGACGGATATGTTGAAGACGGTGGGAGGGATCGGGAGAAAAATGAGAACCCATGTCCCATTGTTGCGAAGCAACATGTTTAACTGGTCAATACGAACGAGAGAGAGAAGATAAAAAGGACGCTGCGTGCAAGCAGGAGTTCGAGGTGAGACGTGGGCGCAAGATCTGGTGGAACAGAGACAAGGGAGATGATAGATGATATCGAGATGATCTTGAGCAATGTAAATCTGAACTCTACGCCCAATCATCAAATGACCCCATCACACTTGGGCCAAAAAGAAGTAGAAAAAAAAAATGAGAATTCATAATTTTGAAAAATTTATTTGGATAAATAGAAATGATTTTTTTTTAAAGAAAAATTATACTTATCTTGAACTTTCAATGAAAAATTATAAGTGGTTCAATAGTTTTAAAAATTGTAATTAATTTGAGATTAAAATAAATTATATTTAGGTTGATATGTTACTAATAGTTCACTATATGTTATTAACAAAATTAATGGTAGTACATAGTTAAATGCTACCGGTCATACAAAGTGAACTGTTGTTGATAGTACATAGTAAATTGTGCTTATACAAAGTATGGTAATATATAATTAACTGTTGATAGTATATAATGAACTATTGAATCAATTTTAGTGCAATTGTATGTACTTGATCAATATCAAAACATGATCACCAAGGCCATAACCAACAATAAACACCCAATCCAATAAGGTGCGATAAAAAATTAAACTATCCATTAATTCCTGAACTTAACACCACCAAATAAAGCCTAAATATTGGTCGAATTAATCCTAATTTCCAAACTTAGCAGTATTTTACCAAGATCTGGTTGAGCCACCCTAAAGCTCCTAGACTTGGTTGACTCTATTAAGAAAAAGTCTCTCAAGGAACTCTTGCCCTTTCTCCACAAAGATGCTTAAAAACTTGGGTGCAAGTCTTTGGGAGACTTCTTAAATTTGACAGTAGCTATAATGACAAAAGGCATTGTAGACTCATTATTCAGGATTCTTAAAGTTTTGTGACTTGGAGGTTAAAGTATAAGGAACTCACAATGTGACTATCGCATGATCCATGCGCAGAACACCCAAGACCCTTCTAGAAAGAGAGATTTCACCTAGATTCCATGAACCTTCTAATACTTTCCACCTCATAACTACCTTTAATTTTGCACTGTAGCACCCATGTGGACAGTTTCTTACCCTAACAAACTCGCGTGTTGAGATTGCTATAAATAACTCACTCACATCACTATGAACAACAATTGTAACTATCAGATTCTTTGTGTGACTAATACCACCCTTGCTTCTTCAAGCAAACCCTAAATTAAGAAAGTACATGAAACAATGGTCAAGGCCATTGTTTGCACAATACAGTCGATCAAAACCTATTTTGGCCCTTGCTCTCGTTGAATCTCTCTAAGCTAGATTGCTCATACTTTTTCCTTTTTGCCACCATATATACCTTGGCATCCATGGATGTTCAATGAAGATTGTTCACTCCTTTTATGAATTTCTCTCTTTGGATCTGATTGATCACTTGTAAATTGATCCTATCTATAAACACTAATTTTTTAGTTTGAGTGTAATTTTTTTCATGGCAATTTAACTGTAATTTTTTAAAATTATTAAACCCACTTATAATTTGTTCTTGAGAATTCATATTAAGTATAATTTTTTTTCGTTTGATCAATGTTTAAGTATCATTACTTTCGTAAGGAACAAAAAATTTTGATGCACTAATGTGTGTAATGAATTTTCTTTTGTTTAAACTAGAAACGAAATTTCTCTGTCCATTGAACAAAGTAATTTCTTTATTTTATGGGACTGGTTTACACAATATAAAATTTAATTTTGTTTTTAGAACTTTATGTGTAATATGGATATTATTTGATAGATCTCGATTTTTAGAATTCAAATATATAATTTTTATAAAAAAATAAATTTATATATTGCAAGTTCTTTAATTTTGAAGTTAAAAAAAGATGATAACATGGCAATGTGGCTACTAGTGGTGAAGATGATTGCTCATATAGAGGAATATTTTGTCAATAAAAAGTGAAAGTATTCTTGAGTTATAATGTTTGGGATTAAACCTTTAACTTAATTAAGTACTTTGTAAAGATGATATATATATATATATATATTATTTTCTTGTATTAAGAATTAATTATGGAAAATATCAACTTATTATTTTTTTAAAGAAACAAATATTTGATGCTACTACTCTTCAAAATATCTTCACATTAGTTACTACATTTACATCAAATTGGTAAAATATGAATATATAATTTTAAATTTGACAATATTTTGTCAAACTATACTAATAAGTTATGACGAGAATTTTTGTTATTACCCACATCTTGTCATTTGGAATGATATTCCTCTTTTAAAAAATACTAAAATAACATTTTATATAAGACAAAGGTCGCATTTGGGATTCATCTTCTTCCCAAAATAAATAAATAAAAGTAGCCAGATTTTCTCATTTTGGACATTCCATAGAAGAAAGGACTATCTTAAAATCAAATGGTCTCTCTCTCTCTCTATCTCTCTCTCTCTCTCTCCCAATATGAGCCAACCTTCCCCCCTACAACCTCTCCCCTCCACCTTAATTTTCCTTCCACTCTTCTTTTTTCTCTCTCTTTTTGGTGGTTCCCAAAGATCTGCTGCCTCTTTCTCCCCCATCCTCCTTCGTGAGGAAGCAGGTCAGGTCTCTCTCTAACCATGGCAATCCCCTTACTTCTTTTTCTATTTCTTTCATCTATTTCTTCCCTACCTTATTCACAATCAATGCTTTCCATCGACTATTACGCAAAATCGTGTCCAAAATTCGAACAAATCATGCAAGAAACCGTGACCTCCAAGCAACTGGCCAACCCCACCACCGCCGCCGCCACCCTTCGCGTCTTCTTCCACGACTGCATGGTTGAGGGCTGTGACGCCTCCGTCCTCATCAGCACTAACCACTTCAACAAGGCCGAGAGAGATAACGACATCAACGAGTCCCTCTCTGGCGACGCATTCGATCTCGTCGTCCGCGCCAAGACCGCGCTCGAGCTCGCTTGCCCCGGCATCGTCTCCTGCTCCGACATCCTCGCCCTCTCGACTCGCAATCTCGTTAAAATGGTCGGCGGTCCGTACTACAAAGTCCGATTAGGCCGAAAGGACGGCTTCGTGTCGCAGGCATCTCGCGTCGAAGGAAACCTAGCTAGGGCAAACATGTCGATGACTGAAATCATCAACATGTTCAAAGCCAAAGGCTTCACAATCGAAGAAATGGTTGCCCTAACCGGCGGCGGCCACACAATCGGATTCTCTCACTGCAAGGAATTCAGCTCCAGGCTCTTCAATTACAGCAAAACTTCAGATTACGATCCGGGCTTCAATCCCAAATTTGCCGAAGCGTTGAGAAAAGTCTGCCAAAACTACCAGAAAAATCCGGCCATGTCCGCTTTTAACGACGTGATGACTCCGAGCAAATTCGACAACATGTATTTCCTGAACTTGCAGAGGGGATTGGGGATTCTGGCTTCGGACCATGCGCTCATCGTCGATCCGAATACGAAGCCGATAGTCGAATTGTTTGCTAAGAACCAGACGGCGTTTTTCGAAGCATTTGCTCATGCAATGGAGAAGGTTAGTGTGCTAGGAGTGAAGACCGGCCGGAAGGGAGAGGTCAGGCACAGATGCGATGCTTTCAACTCGATTCAGACATAGATTAATTGTCTAGTTTTGAAGGCCATCCATGGATTGTGATCAGGAGAAAGTCAGTGTTTTAAAACAATTTTTTAAAATTATTTTTTACATTTTTTTTTTAAAGTTTTATTCAATTAACCTTGTGATTGTGGTAAGATGATTTGAATGAGTGGGTTGATGTGATGACGTTGATTTGCTGATCATGATTATATGATAATGCATATATAGAAAATTGTATTAGTATTAGATATATACATCAGTGTTGTATATGAGAATGTGGGTAATTTGCATGCAGCATTGACAAATTTTATGTTTTAAGAAAATCTTTCTTTAAAAAAAAATAATAAAATTTGTGAAATAGAATCACTCCCCTTTTAAGGATGAACTTAATTGACCAACTCAGTAAATAATTTTACAGGTAGATTTTAATAAAAGAGTAGTACTATCTGATGCTGCATTTTTTGGCCCACGTGAGATCCAAGCTCGGCTCCCTGCGAAACACTTGAAACAGAAGATCAGAGGACTACCGGGTTGGCTCCGGCGGTAGCCGCTCCGATGCTTAAGTCAATAAACTGAATTGAAAGACTTGTAATGAAAGCCAAAATAATGAGCATGAAAATAAAGCGTACCTTTAGGGTTGAATTTATAGGCAATGTCTCTCCTAAGTTGATTAGGATTTGGAGCCATGAATATATGGATTGGATCTCCGGAGATATCAGTTACCTTGTTGAATATGGTAACTTAGTGTGGCAGTTTCCTTGTTGGAGATAGCTTCCTTATTTCCTGCTTGGTGCTCACTGAGGCGGTGATTAGGTCTGATCATTGATGTGTTGTACTGCAGGCTTGCATCTATACAAGTTAGTCTTTATGGGAGAGCAGTCCTGCTTTGATACTATGAGCTCGGCCCATGTAGGTTATGCCCTTGACTGACCGAGGATGAGATATATGACCGAGCGTGTACTGAATGACCGAGCACAGATTATATGGCCGAGCCTGAACTGAGCGACCGAGCACAAGTTATATGACCGAGCATGAGCTATATTATTGGTCGTGAGCCGATCTTGCAGTTACACGTGTCATGCAGTGGTTGGTGTGTCACATAGTGGTATATCACTATCTTTATCTTAAAATTTTATGAAAAAAATTTATCTAGTTACGTGATTATTCGGGTATTAGTAAATTTAACATCTAGTAAATTCAACATTTGGTCTTAATAAATTCAGTTTTCTAGTATTAATCATGTCAAATGAGTTTAAAAAATTTAATTAGTTAGTTTCAAGAGACTTAATTAACTAACACCAAGAAACATAATCAACTAACACATGCATATACTAAAAGTATTAATTTACTAGAACCCAACAATTACGTTAATAAGTAATTTCTTTTTAGAGTCACAAATGAAAGCCCTCCACTTCATGAGAAATGGAGCCACTCCCGGTTCTTGGAGACGACATCTAATGTCATCCTTTCTACTGAAGTAAAAAACATAGTCCTAAAAAACACCTCCTCCAACGCCATGTCATCCTTTATATTATAATTTAATGGTTATGGTGTTATTTTTAAAATATTTTCAATGTTAAATGTTATTTGAACAGTATTAAAATTATAATATAAAAATTTTATTTTAATATTAAAATATTATTTTTTTAACACAACAATTATTATTATTTTCAACTAGTTATTAAAATGTGAAATTAACAATCCATTTAGTACATGCATCAGAGAAATTCTTGGCGTCAAAGATAGAATTATTGATTGCTCACTAATTCACTAAAGTTGCATCTTCACTTGTGGTTGGAAATGATAATTGAAAAAGAAAAATAATTGACATTTTACTAATAGCAAAAATATTCAAATATAATAATTTTGGTATAATTCACTAAATTTGTATCTTCACTTGTGGTTGGAAATGATAATCGAAAAAGAAAAATAATTGATGTGCCATAAATGACATTTTATGTAATATATTTATTTTTTGTAATATAGAATTATAATAATTTTCTAATAAGAGAAAGTTATTTATAGAATAAAACTCAAATAATAGAGTTCTTACTTTTTACATAAATTTTTTTATTTAAATAGATAACAATTAAATATTTGAACAATATAAATAAAACTAAATTAATAGATCTAAGTTTATTTCATAAAATCTTTATAAGGTTTATTTCTGTAAAATTAAACTTTTATTAATCTCAAATTTCTAATTTGATTATACAATAGATACATAAAATTTGAAATTTTTTATTTAGAATTTAGTTTTTTCATGAAATCTTTATGAGGACCTTTTGAAAAGTCAAACTTTTATTAATTTTAAACTTTTAATTTGATTATATTATAAATACATAAATTTTAAAACTTTTTTAAAAATAAAACTTAAAGCAATTATTTTGTTTGTATTACTATAGACTCAGTCCAACGTAACAATTGCCAAACAAAGGGATCCCTCGGCGAAGGTCCTGAATGAGATCTAGGCTTATCTATTTATACCATACATACAAATATTTAATATCCAAAAGGATAGATTTACCACTAAATGATTCTGCTTTTTAATAGACAATATTTAGTTCCAAACTTTGTAGCATGAACTTTTTTTTATCTGGATACGTGTTTTTATCACAATCTGCTATATATGCAATATACATATGTGTTTTGATTTATTTAAATTTTTTTTTTTTGAAAAAATGAAATAGTTGCATGATATGTATGTAAGTGCATCCGTAACATATTAAAATTATGACACATGCATAAATAAGAGGAAATTCCTCCTACCTAAGTACCTGATTTGGAGCCGAGAACTGTCATTTTTTAATAAGCTAACAAAAGTTGTGTGTCGGCTATCTGTTCCAGGTAGTAAATTGGACCACATCCTCTGAAGCTATTGGGACAAATCAGAAACTATTTAGATGTGTTTTTACTACAAGAACAGCTTTCACTCACTTTAATCAGTCCACTTCTTCTTCTTTTCCTTCTAATCTTGAAGCGGCCAGAACAGATTTTTCTTGCTTTAGGGAAGAACAATTAAGTCGGTATGTCCAAATATTCCAATGCCCTAAATTTGGAATCGTGAGAGGATATTCAAGGGATAAATGCATATTGGTGGGCACCCAGTTGGTTTTCAAGAAAGTGTTCCACAATTTCAACATATAATATCTTACAAAATATAAATTTATTTTTAATAAAATTTATATATTTTGATTCTAAAAATCAAGATTTAATCGAACAAAACTCATATTATATATGAAATTCCGAAGAGAAAAAAGATTATGCAACCAAAATAATAAACTTCGTTGGAAAATGGAAAATTAAGGTGGAAATGGAGTTTTTTCTTTTGTTGCTAAAACTAGCGTCGCAAACTGCCTACGTTTGTTTGTGTTATTTAAATCTTGAAAAATACATTAAATTCATATATAATTTGCATAAAATGGATAATCGAGTGCAAAATTATGACAATTTGAAGTTTTTAAATCAATTATTTTTTCCTGTTAGCTAAGCTACTGCAACAAGTTGTTCATTTATATATTCCATTATGTGAATGTGAAAAGAAAATCATATGCTACACCTTTAGTTCTCTCATATGAAACAAAGACAACATTAAATAAACAAAGAAAGTTTTTTTTTTTTTTTTATACAAACTAGTTCCAAATCATAAAAAAATCAGAAGTAACCAAATCAAAATTAGTTATACTTTCAATGAAATAATGAAATTTCACTATTTTTAAAATAACCCCTTTCAATTTATGTTCAATTTAATCAAACCAATTTAAAATTACACATTATAATTAAACCATTTTAAATATAGACAATAAAGTTTTACTATTTTTAGATAGATAACCACTTTCAGTTTCAATTCAGTTTAATCAACTAATTTAAAATTATGCAGATTAATCAAACCAGTTTAAAATTATATAGATAGTGAAATTTCGCTATTTTTAAATAACTACTTTCAATTTTAGTTCAGTTTAGTCAAAAAAAAAGTTTAATATTCTGTAGGTAAGGATGGTAATGAGGCAGGTTTGGGGCATGGAACCCTTTGCCCAACCCAACCCCACAAAAAATGTCTCTCCTCAAACTCATTTAAACTCCATAATAGGTGAGGGCAGGTGACTATTGGGGTGCCCATTTATATTTAAAATTTTATTTTTTATTTATTTTATTCAATTAATTATAATTAACATATTTCAAATAAAACTTTACATGTATTAAAATAATAAAAAAAATATGCACGTCAAAGAAAATTAGAATGGTATTATTTCTTTTTCAAACATATAACTCTATCAAGTTTGTTTAAATTTTTAATGGTAGCATTATAAATATTAATTATATATATCACGAAACTCATTTATTATTTCATTTTATATAATCGGGGGCGGTGGTAGGGGCAAGGGGAGCAGGCAAAGCGGGGTGCCCTTCACCCTAAACCTTAACATAGCGGACATAACTTTTTCTAAACTTGTTCCATTAGAGGCAAGGTGTGTCGGGTTCCCAATGGAGCGGGTTAATTGCCATCCCTATCTACAAGCAATGGAATTTTACTATTTCTAAATAACTATTTTCAATTTAATTAAACCACTTTAAAATTCTGCAAATAGTGGAATTTCATTGTTTGAAGCACACCACTTTCAATTTTACTTCAATTTAATCAAACTAGTTTAAAATTATGCAAACAGCGAAATATCGTTGTTTTTAAATATCCACTTTCAATTTTAGTTCAGCTTAATCAAACCAGTTTAAAATTCTCTGAACAGTAAAATTTCACAATTTGAAGCACACCACTTTTAGTTCAGTTTTACTCTTTAAAAAACAATGAAATTTCAATTTAAAATTTTACAGATAGTGAAATTTCATAGTTTGAATCACTCCAAATTTATTTATGTCCCACATTCAAAAAATAGTGAAATTTTTAAAAAAAATTATCAAACCAGTTTCAAATTCTCCTACAAATAGTGAAATTTCACAGTTTGAATCACTCTAAATTTATTTTTGTTCCACATTCAAAAATAGTGAAATTTCAAATAAAAAATTATCAAACCAATTTCAAATTCTCTTGCAGACACTGAAAATCACTATCTAAATTAACAAATTTCTAAATGAATGAGAAATTTTACTGTTTTAATAAAAAATCAATATCAATTCACTTCCAATATTAAAAGAGAAAATAAATTTCACTATTTTATTAAAAAAATCACTGACAATTAAGTATAAGTTTTAAAGATATAATTAAAAATTTATTGTCATGCCCAAAATATATGCTAAATAATAATTTTCTTTGTACATACACTTAGAAGTCATAATTTTTTAAAATTTGATTGACTTTTTTATACCTCAAGAACAAAAACTTGTTCAACATTCAATTTAAAGTTTAAGTTGGAGTTTTGTATGTAATTTTGCAATAATGAATGTGTTATTTTGTTATAAAATTCAAAACTCAATATCGTGGATCAAAATTGCTTGACTTTCAATTTTATTCCAAATTCAATTTATCATCTTTGATCATACAAATTTATGTTTAATTTGAGTTACACTTTTGGGTGGAATTGTGATCAACACTTGATATTACTGTTCAAAATTTCATATTCAATATAGGTTTTGTTTGACAGATCTTGATTTTTAAAGTCCAAAAATAAAATTTTTGTAAAAATACAAAATTATATAATATAAATTATTGAATTTCAAAGTTTAAGAAAAGTCTAAGAAAAACGTGTTTGGAAGGACAAACGCTGCAAATCATTTCCTCATTAGTTTTATAATGAGAGGCAAAATAGTCTATCACTAAAGAATTGTCTGAGAGATCTTATATGATATTTACCCTTAATTATTCCTTTGTTTTATAGTATTGGCATGACTGTTTACTAGTACATAAAGTTTATACTGATTGATATTTTATATTATTGTCATTACTATTGATGCAAGTACGAAAAATGAAGTTTAATATTGGAGCCAGATGAAGTTTATTTATATCTCGAGTTAATTTTTAACAATTTTTTAATGAGTTTGCTTATTAAATGAATTAATGTTTCATTTGGGCCAAGAGAGATTTACAACCCCTTTCCTTCATTCAGAAGGCACTGTTGAGTCTAGGAATATCAATCTTTGACATGAAATTAACAAATTTTAGTTTAATATAAATAAATTTATGTCATAAACCAATTAATAAATTTAATATATTATAATTAAAATTAATATTATATATATATTTATTTTTAATACGATACGAACATGAGTAAAACATGTTACAAATTGACACCATTATCTAAGCCTGGTCAAGTCATTAGCTTAAATAAAGCTCCACCACAAATGGTTTGACAAATACACAATTAAGAATAACCTTCTTGTCAAGCCAACTCCAAAATCCAACAAATCACTCTTACAGAATCTATATATATTATTTACATAATCACCTTTTTTTTCTTGGGACATAATAACAACATTCACAATCAAATACATTGTCACAAATAATTAACCAAAAGCCACCAAAAAAAAATAGGGACTAGGAAAAGCCACCAAAAAAAAAAAAAAAAGGTAAGCGTGAAAGTCACGTGCTCCACCAACAATTACACTACTGTACCCAAACAAAACCCCTCCTATTTCCTTTTTTGTTTCTTGAAAAAAAAAAAGAAAAAAGAAAATCAGAACTCAGTTGAGTTGGCTCCATAGGCATTTGCTGCATTTCTCCCAACTCGGTACCGAGTCCGACCAGCTCCTCCCTCTAACATCCCTTCCCAATCCACTTCTTCCTCGTCCCTCCCTCTCAACATCGCCAGAATCCTCTTCGCTTTCTCTCTCGCCCGCTCGCTCCCTCTCTCCTCCACCTCTCTCAATACCTCCGCCACCCTCGCATCCCTCGCCAACCCCTTGAACCGCATACTCCCGTGACTCAGTGAGTATAGCACAGCCACACAGCTTTCCCGAGTCGACTCGGAGTCCAACTCGCTCCCCCTTCTCAACATCTCCACCAGACACTCCACCGCGTTGGCGTCCAGCATCGCCGACTTCCCCTCCGCGCACGCCGCTAAATTACCCAGTACGAGCAGTAGGCGCTCCGCCACGTCCCCGCTCCTGACCATCTCTAAAAGCGTCGGTACCGCACCGAGTTTCAGGAGTTTGACTCGGTTGCTCTGAACTAGTGACAGATGATATAAAGTAACAGCCGAGTCCTGCCGAGTCCGCTCACTCTCCGATCTAAGCGCGTGCAACAGTGGCTGCAACGCGCCCAGAACGCCGATCGCCGTCCTGTTGTCGTCTTCCAAAGCTAAGCTGAACAGAGCGCCTGCAGCGTGTTCCTGCGACTCGCCGATTCCTCCCTTCAGTACGTCGATCAACGGCGGGACAACTCCCGACCTTACTATCTTCACCTTGTTGACCTTTGGAAGCGAAAGGTTGACCAGAGCAGCAACGGCGTTAGTCTGCACGCCGGGGTACCTCGATACCAGCAACGAGCGGAGGGCGGAGAGCAACCGCGGCGTGCACAGAGGTACTCTGGTTTCTTCCTTCGTCCTCGTGATCTTCCTCAGCATGGTCACGCCTTGTTCTTGCTCACACGGTTCTTGGCTCTTCAGCTTGACTACAAATTCTTCGTCTTCAGAAGTGGAATTAGGGTTTAGGGTTTCCTCAGAAGCAATTTCGGACGACGTTGACGTCGAGGAGGTCGACGAGTAACACACTGGTCGGGTGGTAAAAGGAAGAAGAGGAGTAGCCGCAACGTTCGCAATCACCGATTCTTCCGAACTAGACGAATAGAAGTGATTTGCTCGGTGATTCAATTCGGTCGCCGCGTGGGAGAACAGCACCGGCGGCCTCTCCGCCACCCCACTCAACAACTCTCTCTCCGAAACCCTAATCTTCGGATCCTCATCCTCCTCTTCCCTTTCTTCTCTGGACGATTCCATCAGCGTATGAACAGTGTTCTCGACAGAGTTAGAATCCGGCGGTCGAGGGTGTTCTGTACCCGAGTTGTCACACCATTTGAGAATCGTCGATTTGAGAGCCAAATTGGGGATTACTGTGCTAAAATTCGGCTTCGACCCATCAGCGAGAATTGGAATAAAGCCTTGAGTTTGGCAGACTTGGACGTACGTTCGCTCGAAGGTCTGACCAGAAGACACGACGACCGGATCAAACATCAAGCAACCAGAAATCGGACACAAGAACTCTTTGGGAGGTTCTTTCCGCTTCGAAGATGAAGATCTTCGAATAGAGATTTTCCATCGTTGCTTGCCATTACCACCCATTTATACAAACACACAAAATTCTGTTGATCTATACAGTTGAATTTGAACTAGAGGTGTGGTTGAGAATTGAGATTCATGGTGATCGGTGATAAAGAATCCAATTTTCGTTGAAGAATATGCAGAAAACGAGTCTGCTAAAGAGAGAGCGGCGGAGGGGAAGAAGGGATTGAACTTTAATGGTAAGGGGATCGAGCTTGGAGATGTTGTTTTGTGAACCAACGCGTTGGTTATAATTTGACCCTGGTCTGTACTCTAATTACAGAATTTACCAGTCTAATTATTAGTTTTACTTTTACTATTTCTATTTATTTTTATGGAACCTAATTTTGACCGTGCTGTAATAGTTTGTACGCTTGACTAAAAGTCAAAAGTTTCCGCTGGCCATATACACTTACCTTAATTTAAAGTTGGTTTAGATATATTTGCTAAAAATATAAATAACAATAATATTATAATTTTTGTCCTAGATTTTGTATCTTAAAGGATGTAGTAGTGTATTATTGATAGTAGATTAATATGTAATTAATGTGGCATAATTGTAGTATTATATTATTTATGTTTAAAAAATTATTAGATAAATTATTTTTAGTAAAATATTTATAAGTTTAGAGACTTTTTCATTTAATTGTAGCTTGAAAAATAATAGTGTCAGTCTGAGTGTCCAACATTCGCGACTTGATTAACTCGTGCAATACGCGCGAGTGTATTAATACATGCACGCTTGTGATCGCGAGTGTAATGCATGTACCAATCAGATCGTAAGTGCGGCCACTCTTTACTAACGCTAACATTTCTCTTGTAGCATTGCTTGAAGTAGAATTAGTCCAAGTTCAAATCATTTAAGTATGGTTTTAATTACAAAAGGGTTGCTTTTTGTAGAAAATTATTCAATGATCCGGTTTCAACAATTAAATAATGTGTTACATGTATATTTATAATATCTGACCTTTGGGATGGGACCAACTAATTCCCAAAGGACCACTGGATCTATTGACAGAAAAATTATTCAATGATTTTGATTTAACGATTAAATAATATGTCACATGTGAATTTACATTACAATAACTCTCCATCTTATCCCTGAGATGGGATCACTAAATAATTGCTATGACATATTATACCTCGTGGGATAAGAAAGCCCACAATTTTAAATATTTTCAAAAGAAAATATGTGATAATTAAACTTGAGGTGAATATCTTATGACATTGTAATACAGAAACTCTTAGATTTTTGTAAATAATTACAAAACACTAGTAAAATAGCATTTTGTTGACTACCTCCAAAAATTAAAGAGTAAAAAACAAAAACCCTATTTGCCAACTACCTCCAAAAATGATTTTGATCTTAAAATTATATTTTTAAGTATATTAGATATAGTTATCAACAAATCAAATAGATATCAAATATATATATATGTATGTGAATGTATATCTATTAAATTTGATATATTTTTATTTAATATAATTATTTTTGGTTCGCAAGTAGTTTTATATGATTCAAAATTTACCATCTCCTTGACTACTTCTACAAAAAATGAAAATAATGATAAATAACAAGCCCATTAGGCATTCACCTTTGAAATGTCTTTTTTTTTGTATAATAAAAACACAAAAGTTGAAAATTTCCTTCCCCTATGCTATACCTCTTCTCTTTGACAATTCATAAGTACTTTATGAATTCAACCCAATTTCATGGGACCACAATCTAGAAGAAGGAAATGCATCTTGAAGCTATTATAAGTATTAGTTATTTTTTCCTCCATAAAAAAATTTGTTCTAATAATGATAAAAGAAAATGATATTATTCTTTGAATATTGTTGCAATAAATTTTGGCTTAATTAGATTATCGACTGATATTTACTTGAAGATCAATGTGAAACAATGAGCTTAATAGATTCTCAGAGAAGCTCCGATGATAATTACTCTGACGATCAAGTCAGAGAGAAATCATAAAAAGTTCATCAATTCTAATAATTCAAATAATGAATTTAGCTTGGGTTAGGGCTTACCGTTGCCATTTATAGGTAGAATATTTTTCCTTTTGATAAGGATCTTTAGGAGATAATCTCGAAATTGCACTCATCTCAAAAGGGTAATTTTCTTATTGAATTCTCATAGCTATTCAGCTATGAAGATCTAGGCTTGATCTGCTCAGTACTGAGTTCTTGCATCCAGACGTTATGACAATTACTTAGGAAGAGATGCCCAGAATGAAGTGAGATTTGTAATTACTATTTTAATAAAAATTGGTTTGTTGTTGTACCAATCATCTAAAACGTGATTCAAACATTTTCGTGTCCTGATCTCAAGAAGGGAGCTATTTTTGGCACATCAAACATATACACACATATTTGGTAGAATGTAAGGAGGAATTGATAAGAACATTTGTTGCAATTACCTGGTGTTACAATACAACCAGAATTGCATAAATTAGGAGATTCAATTCAAGTGAATATATATTAAAAAGTATAGGAATAAACGAAAATGGAAAGAGATTGGGAGAAGTTATTCTATGACACCGTCACATGGCTTCAATAATTTTGAAGTTATAACAATTTCTTTTTATAAATTGGTAAGGGGAATATTTTGAGCCAGTTTACACATATTAGACTAAGTCTTCCTCCTCATGAGAGTTTGGATCAGTTTACGCGTATCAGACTAAGTCTTTATCTCTATGAGGGACAGGCGTAGAGTAAACTCGAATTCGAGACGCTTGAATTTTATTTTTAATCTCTTTACTACTCAACTATACCTCCGATGATAAATTTTATGTAAATTTTATAAGATATTAAAATTATAAAAATAGTTAAATTATATGATACGCTTATAAAATAAATTTTGAGAAATACATTGTTTCATTGGCCAAAGCTGTCTATCAGTTTGCTTATCAACGTGGGACCCATAATTTTAACTTATTATGGACCTCCTCAACTGATACAAGTGTTTGTTCATCACAGTTCACACTCAAAATGCACATGTTTGACATTCAAAGCAAAGTTGTTTTCAATTTTTTTAAAAATTAATTAAAGTGTTTGGTCCTTTTCAGATGGCAAAATTCTACACAACTCTTTCTCTCTTCCTAGTTCTTTTTGAATTATCATCAAGAATCATTGATTTGAATGTAACAAAAGATTTTAATAATCGTTTTATTGGCTAGAAAAATTCTAGGAGTTTATGGTTATTCGAGATAGTTCGAGTTGATATGTTAGATAGAATGTTTATCACTGAAAAAAAGTTAAGTGAGACGATAGTACTATATTATTATTATTGTGTGTTGCATTATTTTCAAAGATTTATGTAGGTTTCGTTATAATACTCACATCACAGTAATGATAGCACACTACTTTTGTTTCAATGAACTTTTTTTTTTATTATTATTATCATCATACATTAGATACGGATGATGTCCTATAACATCGACACATCTATTTAGGGAGTGTTATTTGGTCTTACTAAAACAAGATAAGAATTAGGACATCTCTATTACAATTACAATTACATTCATAATCTTAACTAATAATAATAATATAATTCATGCTTTAAATTGAAATAAATAATTATTGACTAAAATTTTAAATTAATTTTATTCAATTTCTACATTTTATATGGTAAAATTATCATAGACTTTATAGCAACTGATTAATACAGTTAATTATTTTATAATTAGTATTAAAAAAGTTAATAGTATTTAATAGTTAATAAATTTTTAAAGAATTGATTTGGTTCTATAATAGATAATTTTTAATTTTTTTTAATATTAATTATTAAAGAGATAAAATAATTATACATGCACTTATAATTATATCTATGAATTTTACTTTAATTGGTGACTCATTAAAAAAAAATTAGTACATGATGAACAAAAGGTATTACATTATGAATAATTGATTGTGCATATAAAGAATATATATATTTTTTTTTCACATGAAAATGTCTCAAGTCTTCAACTTAGATTAATCATATCTAAAAATATATAAAACGATCCCATATTCCATACATCAGCAAATGAGGGAGAGAAATTAAGTATAAATTACTCTACCTTATAATATATCTTTTAATGCCTTCTTATCTTATATGCAATTTTCTCAAAATTCGATGCACCCTTATGAATAAGGGCTGAGAGTCTACCTTATGTTTAATTTTGTATATATATATATATATATATATATATTATACAGCAATTATAGTTGGTTGGCACTGCAACAAATGACATCTCCACTCTGACGTGCGCAAAGTCACAAATGACATGTAAGCAGGCCCAAGCCTTCTATGAACTTAAACATTACACACACACACACACACACACATATATATATATATATATATATATATATATACAGACAGCTAGATTGTGTTGGTTAATTTGATTGACAATGTCTGGAGGAAGAAGAATAGGGCTTTGTTATCTCATATATATATATATATATATATATATTAAAGTAGAGATTCCATTTGTCTTCCACCAATCATTCAATTGTTTTGTCTATTTTCGTGTGAAATTAAATGAAACAGTTAAAGCCATAGTTTTTGTCAAAAAAAAGTGTAATCAAATCTCAATCTTATCGGGCCACTTGTAATCGTTTTTCTTTTAAGTTGTTTTTAAAGTATATGTAACAGGTTTTTTTCATGTATATTCTTGAGGTTCTGAGGGACATTGTTTTTAATTTTTATTTTTTAAAATAATAAGAAATATAAAAAAATATATTTGGTGAAGTGTTTTAGCAAACTGTATTCTAGAAAACAATGACTCAGTTTTTAGAAAAGTATTTAAAATAATTTTTTTACATTTTCAAAATTCTGAGTTTAGTGGAAAATGAAGATGATTTGTATTGAAATTTTGGAGGTCCAACTCCCAATTAGCTCATCCTTAAAACCCAGGTGTTAAGGAGAGGTAGAGAGGGCCCTTATATACAGACCAGAGGAGCTAGAGACGGGCGATGTGGGACACTTCAACACGCCTCCTGGATTACATCGCGTGTCTCAGCGAATCTCAGATGGGCGCGCCCCTGACTTCTCTAGCCCAAAGTTAGGCTCTGACCTGGCTCTGATACCATATTGAAATTTTGGAGGCCCAACTCTCAATTAACTCATCCTTAAAACCCAGGTGTTAAGGAGAGGTAAGAGAGGACTCTTATATACAGACCAGAGGAGTTAGAGACGGGCGATGTGGGACACTCCAACAATTTGAAAATAATTTCTCATAATTTTCTTCATTTTTATTTCTAATATTAAAAAAAAAGAATGTGTTCCTCCTATATATATATATATACACATGTATATTATTTTGATATTCATTTCAGTAGAATGTAAATTTGGTGATGACAATCATCCAAATGCCCCAATTGACCCTATGTATAGAAGTGCTGCAAAACAAAATCAAAATATATACGTTGCATCTCCCATTAGCCCTTTTTTTTTTTTTGTTTAAAAGGTCATGCATATATAATAAAGCAGAACTAAAACCATTTTTAAAATTAAAAAATGGGCCCACCATGCACTACTTGTCCAGTTGTACTGTACATCATACAAGCTGAACAAAAAGTGACAATAATGATATTTAAAATTGATAGAAATGGGTAACTGATTTGGACACCTGTCATAATTTTGTTTTATGAATTTCTCGTACGCCCACAAACTTTCTTCTTTAATATATATATATATATATATATATATATATATGTATGTATGTATGTATGTGTGTGTGTGTGTCACTTTTAAATGCCATTAAATTTGAGATGTACTCCAACTAAAAATAGGGACAAACACTTGAACCCAAAGAAGCAACACAATGATTGAAACAACTCAAGGAGAGTAATTATTCCTTCAATGTTAAATAACTTGCATATAAACCTCATCAATTAATGAAGTTTTGGTTCTTAAAGCATGGCTAGACAAGCATAAAGCATGAGTGAAACACAAAAAGTAAAAAATAGTTGTTTGATATTGGACTGTTTTGGACAATGTTGACTTTAGATTAGTTTTTTGATTTGTTTGCAATAAGCTTGGATCTTATAGTGTTGGGTATTTTTAACCTCCAATCTTGTCAAAAATGATTAATAATTTGTTTGAATTGGAAAAATTGAAAGAAGAATGAAGAAAAGGGAAGAGATGAGACATTAATGCCTATTTGATTTTTAAAAAAAAGAAAGAAAAGAAAAGATAGGTCAATAGAGGAGTTTAAAAACTCATTTTGTTTTAGTTTCAAAAGTGGAATGGGATAAAGGAAAAATGATAAAATAGAGTTATTATCAATTTTCTCTTATTCTATAAAACAAGTGATTTTTTAGTGGGCGGTAAACTAGGAAGGAGCCATGTCCCAACCCCAAGAGGGTGGCCAAGTGGGCAATAAACAGTAATTAAGGAGCTTCTCCTCAAAGTCGTTAAGTCGAAATTTAGCAGATGCCATTTTCTCTTGGGGGTTAGTTCATACGAAGCGTTGCTTTGACTTTAATCGAGCTCTCCACTAATAGATGATTGGATTGATCTCCTGAATTAGTCGAACTCAAATAGTCGGATACCGAGTTATCAAAAAAAAAAAGTCAATGTCCCACCTCCAAAAAAAAAAATTGTTTGGAAATTGTAATTCTTTTTAAAAATTAGGACTCCAATTTTTTTTTATATTATCATAAAAGTTTTGCTAAAGTTTGATATCTATACTTTTATTTTCTTAAGTATAATATCTGAATCTGACGTTATAATTAAACATTTCATCTATTTCTTTCATTTGATATATGTATTTGTCAAACATGACAGAAGAGTTACACTATTATGCATTTTCTTCCATAATTAGCCAACTCAACTTTAATTTTGCATGCCATAAAAATAAACTAACTTTTGCATGCCATGAAAGCCAAAGTTAACACCAACTCTGAAAGCAATAGTTTATATCTATATATTCTTTGTCAGACCACTGTTACAATGGGATCTTTGGGACTTTTTGTTAAAGTAGATAATATATAAATATCTCTTAATGCTCATAATTTTAAAGATAAGTATCTTTCAAGGAATTACTTTACTGTTTACTTTTACGTTTTTGTTTTATTTTATGACTCTTAGGGACGACTATGGCTTATCTCTCTTTCACATCTTTAAAATAATACTTCTACGCAACTAAAGGCTTTTCAACTTTCTGATATTCAAATGATTCGTCTAATTATAATAATTCATTTACCTTTTTAATATGTTGGCTGTCACGTTGTGTGTGTATATATATGAACGCAGGTCCAATGAGTTGAAAGCTTTGCCCTTTCTCCGGTGGCTCACAGACTGATAATTTTTCATTACACCTATATTATTGCATTCTGTGGTAGAATAATTATTACATATGCAACTATAGTGAGATTTTACACATGTGGTATATGATCTTACCTTTGGGACTACCGAATGTCGGCTTCTCACAGTCACCTGCTTGTGAATACAAGTAATTTTTAATCTTAACGAAGTGGTTCAGTAGGTAATAGACAGTAATTAAGAACTTATCTCTCCAAAGTCGTCAGGTCTGATATTACTTTTTCTTGGAGATAATCCATACATGATGCTATCTTGACTTTAATCAGACCCCTTATTAGTGGATGATGGGATTAGTATTCCCGGATTAAGTCAACCTAAAAAATCGGACACCGAGTTATCAAAAAAAAAAAAAAAAGTGATCCTTGTTTCAACAATGCTATACTTTTCAACTTATTTTTCAAAACCCTCATTTCCTGACATTCGCATAAATGAAGTTCATTCAATGGGGCATATAATTTATGGATCTCACTTATGCGATAATTGAAAATAAAATTAAAAAAATAAGTTGCTATTGCATCATTTCGATGATCAAGTGATCAATTGTCCCCTCTTGGTATATATCAATCATTTACATGGTACAAATTAATTTTTATTTTTATTTTTAAATTAAAAAAATAAGTTGCTTTTGTGATTATTCGCTTCGATGACCAAGTGATCAATTGTTCCTTTGGGTACATATCTCAATCAATCCTTTACATGGTACAAATTAATTTTTATTTTTATTTTTAGTGAGGAGAACCTCCAACCACAGGAAAAATAATCTAGTAATAAAGTAGTAGGGAAAGATTTTTAAATCACGTATATATAATTTTGACATGTAATGTAAATGATGTCATAATATCATTATATTTTGGTATAAAATATGAATAATATTTTGTGACACAAAGAATAGTGCCCAAAAAATGCCCGAATGACATGATCGATAAGAGAATCATTGATTGATAAGATAATATTTTTTTAAAAAATAACTGATGTGATAGTAATTAATGATTTTTTTTTTTTTTTTTGGACACAAATTTAAGCATAAAAATTTGGACCATAAAACACTACCTTATAAAATATATGTCACGTATCAAAATATTATATGCAAAACTATGAAAGTTCAAAATATATATATATATATATATAATTTTACATATAATATTTTGATAAGTGAGATACATACATACAAGGATGAGCTATTCTCACTCCTCCAAGTTATAAATATACTTTAACGATAGAGACATGATTAAGAATGTAAGTGAATATAAGATGGTATATCGGGGTGGAAATAACCCCCTATATAAATATATATACAAGGAGGAACTATTTTCACTCCTCAAACTTATAAATATACTTCAATGATAGAGACATGATTAAGAGTGTAAGTGAATATAAAATGATATTTTGAAGTAGGAATAACCCTCACCTTATATAAATATACACACAAGGAGGGGCTATTCTCACTCCTCCAACTTATAAATATACTTCAATGATAGAGACATGATTAAGAGTGTAAGTGAATATAAAATGATATTTTGGAGTCGGAATAACCCTCACCTTATATAAATATACATACAAGGAGGAGCTATTCTCACTCCTCCAACTTATAAATATACTTCAATGATAGAGACATGATTAGGAGTATAAGTGAATATAAGATGGTATATTGGAGTGGGAATAACCCCCATCCTATATATATATATATATATATATATATATATATATATATATATATATTATAATTCTTAATAAAATTTGCCAAAGTTGTTATAGTAAAGTGTTCATGTACGGAGAAAGAAGACCTTTTGTTAGAAGCAGTGATTGAAGGAGACCTAATGTTTGGTAAAGAACAGGCAATGGTTTTCAAATGATGATAAGCCGGAGTGATAGTGGGTCTGGAATCAGGGATCTAGGGATTCTAGAAACCATGAGTCACGGCCCAAGACACGTTTACGTTCCCCGATCCAAGGGATTTTCATAATTGGGCTTCATCTGCACAACTTGGGCCGCCGCCCATATGAAGTTAGGTTTTCAGCCTTTAGTTGCTATGTTTCGGCCTGCCCACTACTTAGAGCTTATTTGGAGAGTTTTAGATTTTAGAAAATAGATTTTAAAAAATTGATTATTATAAAATGGACTCTGAAAACTATAATCAATTTGTTATTTGAATATTTGAAAGAAATTCTATAAAAATGATTCTAACTGTTAATTTTCTTTTTTACTCTTTATATTGTATACATATTGAGTAATGTATAAATGATGAGTTAAAGATAAAAGTTGTAAAAATTCAAATAAAATTTTTAGAAGTGAGCTTTTTGTTAGCTTCATCAAACCATGGGTTTGATGCATTGAAAAGTGTGAAATCAGCTTTTGAAAATTGAACCAAAGACCTTAAAAACTGGTTTCACAAATTCTCATGCAACAAAACCATGGTTTGAATAAGCAAAAGCACCATGCATTAGGTATGATAGTATAACAACATATGATTTATTATTTATTGTGTTTTACACTTGATTAGCTTCTAATTTTGGAAAATAGATTATTGGAAAACGGGTGGATGTTTAGTAAAAACTATGTAGAAATGATTCTAACTATTAATTTTTTTTATTATTTATATTGTATATATATATTGAGTAATGTGTTAAGTGATGAATTCAGGAATAAAAATTGTAAAAAGTCAAATGAATTTTTAAAAATTGATTTTTTTGACTTCTCTAAATCATCATTTTGATGAAACCAGTTTTGAAAAATATAGTCAAAAACTTCAAAACTGGTTTCACACTTTCTCATACTCCAAAACCATAGTTTGGATAGGCAAACGCCCCTCAAGGAGCTCTTTACTCTTGAGGATAATTAACTTGGATATGGACCAGGTTTTATTCCAATAGACAGTGGGATTTAAATCTTCTTGTTCTCTTTTGCTAAGAAGTTACAATTAATTAGATATTTTAAGCACCTATTAGAGTATAAATGAGAAAAAAAAAAGATTAGAATGCAGCATGTAAGTGGTAATTGTAGTAGGAAGGTAACTTTTTTTACCAATGTTCAAAATTGCTTCTTCAAACGTACAAATTGCGTTTGAGGATAATTATGTTTTTGCAAAGACACTTTGGTGCGTTTTAAAAAAAAAAATTTAAAATCTTAGTCAAATGGCCCAAGAACGCAATCATAAAAATGGAGGAACAAAAGTTGATCCAAATGGACCCTAAATTAAAATGGAATTAGTAATTACATTAGGGTTGGGACGAGTGTGATGGATGATGTAAAAGGCAAAGGTTGACAGGAGATGAAAGCAATATTCAAATTTATCATAGACTTGAACTCAAGCATATGGTTTTATATGAGCTAAGTGACAGACCCTAAGTAAATTTAATCGTTATGAACATAATTGGTAGCACCTTGCACCAAGTCATGATTCAAGTCAGGCAAACAAGGTGATGATGACCTTATGCAAAAGATCAAGGGTTGTTCCTGTTAGGCCAATGAATTGTACTTTAACATATATATAGGGGAGTTGATCACTCTCATTGAGTTATAGTGTTGCAAGGGATTGTATTGCTCCCGTCGAATCAGCAATTTTTCCTAAGACATATATAGGGGGGTCTTCCTCCCCACCACCCCAAGGCATGAGAGTAGCATGCCTAGGTAAGCCTTGGCACGGCATGGCTTGCCCAAGCCCTGTGGACACTTCGGTGTTGGCTACTTGGATTGGGGTGGAGCATAGGACATAGCTTGGTGGCATTACGGTTGGATTCAGTATGACTCAGCGGCTGAATTACATTGGCAACGTGAGAATGACTATGGCAGTTGAAAGTTGACTAAAGAAGTGTTATGACATGTACAGGACACATGATTTGACGGCATGGCATGGGTGCACCCCAGCATGCAAGCAGTTGAATGCATGGCATTAGTGCAGCTCACCATGAACAAGGGTGGTTTGCTCTATTCGTAGCTGTTGGACAAGTGGACAAGTTGGTTATCTTTGTGCACATCAGACATATATATATATATATATATATAATATATATATATAACACATGTGGGTAATGTGTTGGCACAACAGTTGCAAGCAAGTGACAGACAACTCTCCTCCATGAAGGTAGTGGTCTGCAGCAATTTCAACTGCACCACACAGGTGTCACCTTTGGGGGCGTGTAACAAGGCAGGAGTAGTTTTGAATAAATGCCATGCCATAGGTGACGCAACCAAATTAGTCCAACAAACCCTTGGGCGGTTGAGGGATGTCAACTGCCATCTTCTCTGTGTATTTAAACACACCAAGGTCCTGCAATGAAGGTAGAGAGCTTTTGGTTTGATTAAGATTCATTTGCAATCTGATTGATGTCAATATAAAAGTTTTGGAGTGTTTTTCTTCTAAACATGTGTGGTACATTGTGTTTACTTTGTGTGTGTGTACTGCCTAACGAGTTGAGGACTAGTTACAGTGGCAACGCCATCATAAGGACGATATTGCTACGAAACAAAAATTAACCCTATGACACTAAGCAATGTGGCATCTTGATAACAGAGATATTCAAAATCCATGGATGAAACCATTTCAATATGCTTTACATTTAAATTGAAAGAAACTTGAAACAATATTCCAATATGTTTTACATATAACTTGAAATAAATTTCCTGTGTATTTTATGCAAGAAATGTTTTATGCTTTTATATATTGCTTCCACATGGCCTTTTTTAAGACCCTAAAGCAGACAATGTGTTCACTATTTTAGGATAACACTTTTTTTTTGGTTGCTTTCTTCTTCTTTTTTAAACCAAATTATACTGATCTTTCCTAATTTTACTAATAAATTACAAAAACCCGTTCCAATCCCTCTTTTTTTTTCTTCTTCATAATGACAAATGTGCTCATTTCATATATATATATATATATATATATATTATATTTACATTTTTTCAATTTTAACCATCTTTTTCTAACTTTTTTTTTAAAAGTTTTTTATATAAATTTTTTTAAGGTAAATACCTTATTTTCATTTTATATAAAAATAAATTTAAGATTTTAACCAATATTTATTTGAAAAAAAAAACATGAAATGAATAATTTTATGAAAAAAATTTAAATAAAAAGATATTTATAGTTTGTCATAAAGTAAGAAGGGTCAATACAGTTTTAAAAACTTCTAAGGTGAGTTTAATTTATCCTTTTACGTACCTTTTTATTGGCATGAGTTGGTGGTTGCCAGGCTCCATTTCCCAAGATTGCTATTAATCCATATAATGCTTGTACAAAAACCCTTAAAAATGAGGGACTGGAATTCAGAATCCCTTAAACAAGGATTGCAAAATTTAGTACAAACAATAACACAGTCACTCCCACTTTTAATAATATGCCTTTGTCTCGCCATACATATAGTACTCTCTTGATTCCAAGTAATTAACCTGATGCATGAATGTCCTATGAAAATCGGCAATGGAGACCACTACATACCATAGAATATGATTTATATATATATATATATAAATACATATTAAATCTTTCAGATTAGTCTGTTCGAAAAATCAGATATCAAATTATTGAAAAGAAAAAAAAAATACACACACATGGCTTCAGCCTTCCGGCAACAACTCTGTGTGTGTGTGTGTGCGCGTGTAGAGTTCCAGCTGACTTAATTGAAAGGTAATCCCATGAAACATACATAGGAACCCTACAAAGTACAGATAGAACCTCAAGGAAATAGTGAATTTTTATTGTAGAAACCAGAGATCCTTCAGTTCAACATTTTTAGTATATATGATGCATGTCCTAATTTATAACTACACAATGCCTTGACAGTTCAAAATACTGGAGAAATATATACTAGTTGCTGATATATATACTAGTTAAAGTAATATGAACAATAAAAAGATTTTCCAAAGAAAAAACTCATCGTAAAAAGTTAAATATTTTAACTTTGGATAAAAGTTATGTATAGTACTTTCCATTGCATCCTAAAGAATAAAATTGTGATGAGTTCAAAATACCCATCACGAGATGTGACGGTTGAATAAAATAAATAAATCACTATAGTTATAATCAATTTCTTCTATTCTTTTTAGAATATATTGTTCAGTTATCAATAGTATATATTGTCTTAAATATGCTATGATGTACAAGACTATATAAAAAGTTGCATTAGTCAACACATAAACCAAGTAATGATAAGATTCAGAAAATTAAATACACAACTCAACCTATCTTTATGGCAGACTTTCCTCAACAGGTTCCCATTGTATGTGTGCCCTTTTGGTTTTATTTTGTCAAACTGAAAAGACACAGCTCAAAAGAAATCATGCCAAAACATAGCACCGCTTTACTTTCAAAACAAATGATAATGCAACCTAGCTAGCTTAAGGGAAAAATAAAGACCTCTGAAAAAAGTTCAATATTCTGGAAAAACAATCATTGAAATCTCACTTGAAATTACAAAAAAATTAAAACAATTTTTATCATAAGCCAAGCAGATCAGCAATCCAGAGACATTTGACAAAAATGAACTCAATCAGTCCAGGTAGAATAAAGGAGGGATGCTTGATATGATTCATGAGTAAAGAAAATTGACGTTGGTAAAGCAAGAAATTATAGGGTACAATGCAAACTTGATATTTTATTGTTGTGAAGGGACTTTCCCTGGAAAAATGATATTCATATATACTTCAAGTACATGATACGTGCCCAGGCATGTACAAATCAATTATACACTAATATCACAAGTTGATCATGCCAGTGAATCCTCACAGTTCTAGTTTCGTATGTAGCAATGGTTGTGCAGTCTGCATTCTCGTGCGGATGTTCAGACATGTAGTTAGATATGGGTTTTATGTATATGTATGTGTGTGTGTGTAAATGAATATACATACCTAAACTCATACATATATAGATACAGTGATACAGATCCAGTACATGAATGGGCAATCGGAATACCATATGAATTTTTATTATATATCACGAGTATGGATTTCATGTGTACATCATAATCATCATTAAGATTTGTCGTAAAGATCATAGGTAACAACAGATTTTCAGATGAGGAAAAAAGGGAGAAGTATGGAGCCATGAGAGAATACCAAACCCTAATTAGTTCAAACAAAAGTAGCTAGAGGTACAATAGAAATGGTAACCTTAAAATGGAGACTCTTCCACAGAATATGATTGCTCATGTCTTCTTGAATTACAGAAGAACATTTATTGGACGTCATCAAATATCAAACACCAAACCTCTTCTCCATAAATATATTTGCAGCAACAGTATTCAAAATTTCAAACAAAAACCAAGAGAGAAAGAAAGAGCAGTAATCAAACACAAACATGCATACCCACATAACAATATCTTGTTTTCTTCCTTTTTCAGTCAGATAAAGTACATAGCAAACAAAAATAAAAATAAAAAACCTAGTAAGTAAATAGTAACAAGTTTACTAAGTGTAAATGAAGAAACCCAAATAGCCAAAGCTTCAAAACTTGTATGATTTGCTTGATCTAGCAAGCAATCGGACCAAGACGCTTGATTCCCCGAGACACAAGAGATCGGAAGGATTTGTAGCCTTTGAAGATGAAGATCACCCCTTCACTCAGAAACGATTGGAGGTTAAAACTAGGGTTCTGGTACGAATACCAAGCCCTTGTTCATGATCTTCAAAATCATCCTCATCAGTTTCTTGCTCTTGTTTTTCTTCTTGTGGTTTTGGTAGGTGATGTTGGTGGTGATGGTGATGGGGTTGGTGGATGATAAGGAAAGGGGTAGGAGTGAGGGTGTAATGATGGTGGTGGAGAATCAGAGGGAAGGGCAAGGAGGAGGGCATGATGATTGCTGTTGGGTGCTGCAGTTGAAAGCATGAAGAAAAATCCAAGGTATTGCGTGCCATCATAACCCCCCCTCTCTCTCCTCTCTAGAATATGTAGATATTTTATATATATATATATATATATATATATCACAAAATCGATGGTGCTAGCTTTTTGCACCCATTAGTCCTTGTTAGACACCATTTTATGTGGAAAAGGAATGCAAATGGAAGAAAATTATGCACCCTGAGGCTACATCACAGTCAAACACTGAACCCTCAAGAGCGAAAGTTGGCAGTTCTACTAAGTCAATGACTTTGTGCTCTAGGACTTACCCCTTAAAGTCAATTACTAACTTACCCTTTGCAACCATTAACTTTGTAGAGTTTTTCATCCTCCTACCTTTTATTACAACAAATTTCTCAACTTCAGATTCTTTTATACTTATTTTCAAACTTATGTTACTGATTAAAAATTATATCAGAAACACCTATTGTTAATAAAAAAAGAAAGGGCCTCTTAATACTCTTCTTTTAAATAATATGATTTTGAAAAATATGATCAAAATAAAAAATTATTTTAAAAACTCTTATAAAAACTCTAATTTTGAATGTTAGTATAGAATAATTCTTAAATAAGTTGGATTCATGAATTAAGTTTATAAATTAAATTAATTTTAATTTACAAAATGAAAAAAAAAATTATTGTACAAAAGTCAGATAATTAATTCACATGATATACAGTGATTTGTCTGATTTGTCTGTAGAAAAATCTATCATTAATATCGAATATTCATGATAGGGTACTACATGATTGGACTTTGAAGTTGCAAATGGGTTGTAACAGCTAGATTCTTTTTTTATACAAGTTATTATATATAATTAGTTTTTCTTGTTTACAACAGTAAAAGGCTGTTTGCGACTGTATATGGGAGAAGATGAAATGCCTAAGCTTTATTGGGTTTAGGTAAAGATAGAATTTGGCAGGCCTTAGACATAACTAGTAAGAAATAAAGAGAGAATGACAGAGGAATATCATTCATGAACTGAGCTGGAATGACAGATGGGGAGAAACACAAGATCGGAGAGAGAGAGAGAGAGTTGGATGTGGGCATGTGGCTCATTGAGGGTGACTCTGTGGCAGTGAGCTTGTGGCCTTGTGATTTCTAAATGTATTGGTATTTAGCCTGCCTGCAAAAGACGCTTTTTGCTAATAGGAATGGAGACAAAGACTGTGAGTTTACTGTTCCTCATGCTTTGAAATAACAGTAATCCAGAGCTTACAGATGAAGGCTAAAATTTCCAAATATTCACGTTTTGGGTGGGTCCTACCTTAAATATTCCCCCACTCCCTAATGATTTTGATACTTACCATGTTGCAGCTTCAAAACCCCCCTTTATCATTAATTTTTATTTTTTTATTTCAATAATACATTTATTTTAACTTTTATTATCAAATTTTACATTTTAAATAACGTGTTATTAAATTATTAACAATATTTTGAATACATTTTAAATATCTTTTTAATAATTTATTATCACTTTTTTAGAATGCAAATTTTAATACAAAAATTTGAAATATATAACATTATTTTTTTTTTTATAATTCCAACCCCTTTACTAAAAAAGATTATTAGTGTTATCAAATTTGTCCCAGCAATGCCTGATAAATCTGGTGAATTGGAGGTTAGATCAGTTTGGTTTTATAAATGAATCAATTTAAAATATAAACCGACGAAAATGAGTTAAATCAGCATTTTATGATTGATTTAGTGATTCAGATGGGTGCTAGTGAATAACCAAACTTTTTTATTCTCTAAAAAATATGTCTTGAAATTAAAATTTGGGGATTCAAATTCGGAAATAATTAATTTAAATTGATCGAATAAGTATAATTTAGTAATTGAAACAAGAATGATGATATAGTATAGGAATTTTTATAATATTAAAACTTATTATTCATTATTAATTTATTAGGTATGATAATATAACAACATGCTATTTTATTTATTTATTATGCTTTACTCTAATATATATTTTAAAACGTGTATTTTATTTTTTAACATAATTTTAACTTTCAAAATATTTAAATATTATGACAGGTCCGACCAATTGACCCACTGATTGAAGCCAATAATCCATTAACTCGATTTCTTTATTGAGTAGACATGAAGACTATATAATATTTGTTTGTTTAATTTTTATTTTTATTTTTTATGATACTAAATATTTAGTGTAATGATAAAATGTTCAGACTCTTAAATTTTAAAACACAAATTCGATTCAATGTCCTACATTGTTGTTCTAGAATTTGATATCGCATTTATCAACTTAGTTGATTTTTCCATTCATTCGACTCTTAGGTTTTTTTTCTTCTTTCATATAAGATGAAAAAAGAAATAATCTAATTCACGTCAATTGCGTGAAAAATTAATAGTTGTATTACACAAATAAGACTTAAGTTCTAATTAAATCCCTTAGTTTTTCGGATATATTCCCTTAGTTTTTAGGATATATTCTTTTAGTCTTGATCCTACACAGCAAAAATGCAAGCTGTCACAAGGTTTAGAAAAACACCCATTTAGCCTTTGCCCAATGACTTTATGTTTTGACCCTGATAAAGTAACCCACTTCCTTTTGTTTCACTTTTTTCTCCTCCTTGAGTGAAATTTTTGTGGCAAATCAAAGAAGTTGATGGAAAAATGGAACCCCGGAAAGAAGAAATTTCTTTTCCATAGATTCAAATCTTTTTAACACCAAACAAAGTCCAAACCCAAACATCAAAAGTTCACAGTTCTTTATGTCCCCTAGTTCCTTTGGATGCTCACAAGACATATGATGTACAACTGTGTTTTTTTCCCCGGTCCTTTGTAACCTTTTTCCTCTCTTGAAATGTCACATTAACATAGGTATAACTTTGTCCAATATAAAAGTCAAACAATTACTATATGCAAAATTTAACTAATAATAATAATAAAAATAAATTATATTAATTTTTTTTTTTACTTTTATTGACAAATTATACATATCTTTCCTCCTGTTTATTTTTTTTTAAATAACAAAAGTGTCCCTTTCATTTTATTTTATTTTTTTAATTTTGACTAATTTTTTTACTTTTTATTTTCAAAAAATATTGATTAAAACATTCTTTATCAAAAATAAAAATATAAGTTAATTACTTTAAATTTATTTTTATATAAAATGAAAAAATTCTTTAAAAAAGTTAAAAAAATTTAGTCAAAATTGAAAATTATTAAAAAAGAGAAGTATGTATTTTTATCATTTTGAAAAACAAAATTAGAAAGGAAGGAAGGTATGTGTAGTACGTTTGTCAAGAAAAATAAGAGAGGACAATGTAATTTTAATATAATCTACCTTAATAATAATAATAATAATAATAATAATAATACGTGTTATATTAAAGTAAGTTGGTCTATTCAAAATGAAAAAACTCATCTTTCTTGTACACAACTCTATTTCGAGTCATCATACACACACATTGCTAGTATTTAAGATTTTCCCATCACCACAACCCTTGTACATATTTTTACTTCTTTTTTTTTTTGTGATACAACGATGGACATGGGAGAAATTTATCAAATCTAACTTAAGAGCGTGTGTGTAGACTCAAATCGGAGTGTGTGTATAAAGAGATGACACTCTTATCACTTCAAATAAGACCTTAGTCCTGCATCATATATCTATTGCTTTTAAAATTATTTCAAGTGGAGATATTAAAATATTATATGATATCATATCACATTAAAAATATAAATAATAATGCAAATTGGAGATATGAAATATTTTTCAAATATTGTTAGAGATTATAATAATAAAGTTACACCCTCTCTAACAGCTTAAACTTTTAGATGAGTTGGTAACTTCACATGGTATCAAAACAGGCAAAAGATACTAGGTTCAAACCTCACCGTCACCTTGAAAATTTGAATTGACACGTGTAGGCTCAAATTGACCACACGTGAGGAGGCTTGTTAGAGATTATAATAATAAAGTTACACCCTCTCTAACAATTTAAGTTTTTAAATGAGTTGGTAAGTTCATAAATTAATATTTAACAGGTAACTTTTGTACGTAATGTTAAAAAATTTATATCACATATACACACTTGATGTAATTGAAACATTACACCACATCAAAATGATAACTTGATGTAATTATCTTATCAAATAACTTCTCTATATGAGTATCGATTGTTTGAAATGCCTGTCACACTGTACATTTACCCTCCTTAATAACATGTCATACAAAATCTTTCTCTGCTCAAAAATAAATGAAGATGGAGGAAAATGAGAGAGCCTTTTCATGAATTTTTTATAATACTAATTATAATTTTAAAATTATGAAAGAAAAAATAATAAAAAGACATCTCTATTTTAAGGCATAATAGTAAAAATGTATATAATCTTATCATTTTCTTTCTTTCTTATGTTGTTATCAAGCGAGATGAGAGAATTATACTATTTTTTCACTCATTTATTATCTAAACATGAAAGAAGGATTACACTATTCTCTCCTCTACTCTTGTCTCTTTCATAATTAATGTTATCTTCTTATCTTAGTCACTTCCTACTTATTCAAGCTTAGTATTAAAATTCAAGACAAATAAGTTGAGTTTTTTTTTAAAAAAAATAAAAATAAAAAATGTTGAATTTGATTAGGAGATAAGCTCATTTAATTATATTTTTTAAAAAATATTTTTTTTCTTCATAATTAAAAAATAAAAATACTAACAACAAAATGCTCGACGAGGCATTTTTGAAAAATTTTCTATGATTTTGTTTTTTAAAGAAACAACTTTAAAAAGAGAAACAACTAAAAGTAGTTTTTGCATTTTTAAAATTCAAATTCATTAAAAGGAAAACAACTTGGAAACACGTAAATTTTCAAAAAATTTATCATTTTTTAATTCTAGAAAATACACAAAATGAAAATGAAAACGAAAATAATAAAACCAAAAATTTATCTAAACGAAATATCATTTTTTAATCCAAATAAAGAATTTGAAAAACAAAGCAACCTCCCATAAAAAAAAATCTTTGTTACCTTAAATTTTGAATTTCAAATAAAGCACAATAATTTTTAAGACACCATGTGATTAGAGGCACATGTCAGGCATGCCGAGTTCGGGTAGAGTCATATTCAAGTTTAATCTAAGTTTTAAAATAGTCAACTCGAGTCTAGCCCAAACCTGACCTTAAACTTGAACGACCTTAAACTTGAGTCTGAATCCGATTATTAATTCTAACTTTTAGATTTTATTCACAATTTCTTTAATAAATTGTTGTATTTTTTCCTATTTTGATTTTACACTAAAATCTTTAATAATTTCTCTCAATTTCTCCTTCTAAAAAAATAAAAAATAATTAAAATAATTTATTCAATATAATTTAATTTTGAAAGAATGTTAAAGGTCAACAAGTTTTTGAAATTTTCAAAATATAAATAGTAATTCTTATAAGAAATTTCTATTAATCTAATGTGGATAACTAGAGTATAAAAAAATATAATGTATAAATTATTAAATTCGAGTTCAGGTTTGGCTAAGATTTTTAAAATCTCAACTCAAGTCTAATCCTAATTTAGATCGACTTTGAGTTATTTTGCCCAAGTCCAACTCAATATGTAAAAGATAAAATTCAAGTATTAAAAAAATCAGACCGGACTTGAATTGAGTTCGAATTAACCCACCTACATTACAATCCTACATGTGTTGCCACGTTACTTTTTCTATTTGAAAATTTGGTCGATCGCTATAATATCCCTACTAACCATTCCACTCCTTGTTCTTATACAGGGACTTGAACTATTCTCTTTCCTTTGAAAATTAACAAGTAATGTCACTGAAAAACAGATCTCCTTGTTTTGCAGGGACTTGAACATATAAAAAGATGATATTTTATAAAAATAAATAATGATTGGCAAAATAAGGTGACATTCGAAGGTTGAATGTGTTTGTTAAATGTTAATCTTTTTTTTTTTTTTAATTATTGACGAATTAGTAAAATGTATTTTGAGCCAGTTTATACACATTAGACTAAGTTTTTCTTTCTATGACAAACATATCCTTTAAACTTTAATTGTCAACGATCGGCGCAGATCAAACTCGAACTCAAGAAGCTTGAATTTTATTCCCAACGTTTTTACCGCTCAACCACACCTTCAAATAGTGTTAAATGTTAATTTATGATTCATATGCACAAAAGCTGATTAAAAGTTACTTCAAAACCGAACATGGAAAAACTAATGTCATATAACTACTAGAGAAAAGTTATTTGATATGGTGGCGTGAATGAGGACTCTCAATTCATGTTATTGTGTCGTATTTAGGTCATTTCAAGAATGAATAGAATTAGTTTGATTTTATTATTAGAACTACAAGCTAACATTTTGTTTCACAGGTTGGGAGATAAGACAACTTGGTTCATATGCCTTGCTATATATTCTCTATCCCAATTTAAATGGTTTTTATTTTATAATTTTTTTGAAAATATAAATTAAATTTTAAAAATATTATAAAAGTTTCAAATTATTTTTTATCAATTTAATAATTAATTTAAAATGATATTAAATTTATAAAATTACACTTTTTTGTTTAAGTGTGAGAACATTAAATATTTGTCTTTCTATCTATAATTACGAACTTAATAGCAAGTTTTTTTGCTCAATTCCATCAAGAACAAGTCTACAATTTGACTTTAAACTGTTTTATTTTGCAGCTCTTTCGGTCCTACAATTTGTCCTTTGAACGTTGAAGATTTAAGAAAGGTTCAATTGTAAGTCAATTATGATTGTCACTTAAAAAAAATTAATTATTTTTTAATAAATGTATTCATATTTTATTCTTATGTTTAATATTGTATATTTAGTAGAAAAAGAATTTATCATTTTTGAATATATGTATTCATATGCTTAATATTGTATATTTAGTAGAAAAAAATTTTAAATATAAATTATTATAAGATTTAGTACTTAATAATTCTATTAATATCTATACACAAAGACATGGGAACATTTGAAAGTGAAAAAGAATGATGAAATTTCTTGCTTTTAGCATAGGGGCCCCCAGCCCCCTAATGGAAGGCTCTAAGTCTCTCAAGTTTATTATTTTATTTTGAATTGATTTCACAATAAATGATCTCATATCATATTATTTACAATGCAAAATTTACTACACAAAATTCGAATACCTAATATTATTGTACTGAAAAAAGAAAAGGTGAAAGTACACCCAATAATTATATTAGAGTTTTCGAAAAGTTAAAACACACACGATCCAGAGATGATATTATTAACTAATCGTATTAAGTTTTATAACTCAAACTCAACTCATTTATTAAAAAAGTTATACCTGTCAACACGCTTAATGAGTTTATTTTAATTTTTTTTTAAAATAAAAAAATTACCAATC
The DNA here is from genome assembly GCA_008638375.1 of Nyssa sinensis. Lineage (NCBI taxonomy): Eukaryota > Viridiplantae > Streptophyta > Magnoliopsida > Cornales > Nyssaceae > Nyssa > Nyssa sinensis. Next base: position 9,146,344 of record CM018036.1, read on the forward strand.
TTTATATATGTATAGATAATTTTCAAGTTTAGTAAACTTTGAACATGGGATAAATCAAAATAAAAATCTCTTTTATAAGTAAACAACTCCAAATCTTGATAAACTTTTGACGTGAGACGAATTACCTTAACTTATATTATTTTTTATAATTAAATGTGTTAAGTCGTATTAAACAAGTAAAATTCAAACACGACATGTTTATTAATCATGTTATGCATGTCAATCCGTTTATGACCCAAACTCATTTACGCTCAATCCAAATCCGTTAACTTTGTATTGTGTTTGAATCGTGTTGTCGTATCGTGTTAAAAATTAACATCCTAAACTTAAAAAACATGTATTACTAATTCTCAAATATTCACATAGGAAAGAAAATAAATAAATAAAAAATTGATTTAGTAATCAAATTTAAATATGATTGCATGATATATAACAGCATATTCATTGTCATGCCTCCATGTGGCATCTGCTTCCTATTTGCAAATTGATGTACTACAGCAAATATAAGAAGTATTAATATTCTAACTTGTTACGATTTTTCTTTGTTGCCATTATGAATTACAAAAATTTTTTGACTGATTTAGAGCACATTGATAAGAAGCATCTAATTTATGTGAATTTAATAATTCTTTATGGCATCAATGTGGAGTTTAGCATTGCTAGAATCTTATATGCTAACCCTTTCTCTCATTTTTTTAAAGAGTTCAAGCTTAGTAACAAAATTAAACTGCCTAAGAAATCTCAATGAGAAATATCCAGTTGTAGACATTTTCTTTTCTTCTCTCTTTTTAGAAGCAAAAGGAGTTGAACCCCTGCATGTCCTTGTAAAATTCAAACATAAAAAAGAGGTTTTAGTCATTGCTTGTTGAAATTAGTATATATTTATTTACTTTTTTTCACCCTCTTGGTTTCTTTGTTTTTTTTTTTTTTCCTTTTTGTGCATGATGAAGTCTATATTGCTCTCCATAATTACAATAAGCCGAAGTTCGAGCTCTTGTGACGTGTGTTTTAAGATTTTGTCTTTTTTTTTTTAGTACAATATGCATTAAGTGATTTGGACATTCATTGGTATTAGCGACACCAAACTAGCAAAACTCTCATGCTGGTTTGTGAAATTTGTTGTATTTTTTTAAACTAGTTGGTGACCCGTAATCTATACAGGTATCATGGATTCTACTAATAAAAATAATCGCATTAAAATGACATATCTAAGTAATTGTAAATTTCAACAACAACAAAAATCACGTTTATTGAAAAAAAATTGAACATATGACAATCTTATAAATAATTAATACATGAATGGCAAGATCATGGGTCCTACCAACAAAAACAATAATAGTAAAACGAATAAATCACAATTTCATAAATAATTCATACGTGAAATAAAGCATAAAGACAAGTTTATAAATAACTAATGTTAAAAGGGTATATAAAAGTGTCTTTTTAATCCATATGACGAACCTCAAAATAGATAGGAAATGAGAAGAGGTTGATCAAAGATACATGAAGGTTAATAAAGGGGAAATGAGTATCTCCTTCGATGCTTAATTTGTTAATAACTTTTAGTATGTTAAAGGAGATAATGCAATTGTATTTATAATATCCTTAATTAGTTTATCTTATTTTATTTCAATCATTATACCTTCTTCTAATTTAACCTTTGCACTCTTTTTACACTTTGCGTAAGTATTCAAATCAGAAGTCTATTTAGTGAATTGTGGCATGGTGTATGGTCAAGCAACAATGCCAAGGGTTTCTATGCTTTATAAAAAAATTTCTGTAAATCATCATTATGATTTCTTTGCAAATTTGGCATTGCATCTGTAGAGTCTTTCTTTCTGTATTATTTTATCTGTATGTGGTGCACCAATTCATGATCAGTAGATCTCTCTTTCAATGGCACATATTACTCGATAAAATGAACAGTCTGAACAGGTTAAAAATGAATCAGATTAAAATAGGTTAAATCTGTAGTTAACATATAAGTAAACAGATTAAATATGAATCAAGTTAACTTGAATTCAACCCATTTCATACCCAGATTAGCTTTTGTCCAAAGTTGCATGTTTCCATTTTGTATAATTTTTTGTATTTTGTCGGATGATTTGTTTCACACATTTGCCATGGGTACCTTTTTTATTTTCTTTTCCTTTTCTTCCACTGCAACTAGGGAATCGCTATGAGCCACTAATACTACCATTAACAGTGTTAAATAAGCTAACTTTCTAAAGATGTAGCTAATTGAAATAAGAATTTATTATAATGAAGAAATAGGAAAGATGATTCAAAACGGAACCTAGGAGGGTGTTTTGAAATATCTTTAGTTGTCTTAAAATGAAATAAATCACTTGAAGCACCAATATGATACACACATCCTTCTCTTTGGGTTTCTTTATTTTTTTCTGTATTTAATTTAATAATTTTATTATAACCAAAGATGAATTATTTTAATAAAAAAATCTTGCTCCCATTGATGATCAGGACAACCTGTCATGCGTCGTGGTAATATTAAAGTAATACCCATTTATGCAATTTGTACTTTATTAGAAAAAGTAAATATTTGAGCATATTAATTAGTTATTTTTGAGTTAAAATTAAAGTAGATTCAACACATTAATTTTGATAGATTCATATAAAAATGTATTCTCCTTCGTGAAAAGATTAAGATCATGTATTGAGTTACTCAAAACCACTAAAGAGTGAATGAGAAATTACCTCCAAATATCACCATTTGAAAAATAGTAACAAAATTTTGAAACTTGTAAAAAGTTTATGTCCCCCGTAGGATAGGTACAAGACTTTTAAAGAGTATATATATATATATACACATATATATATATATATAAATTACCTTGAAGGAAGGTTTGGACTCTTAAGAGTACCCAAATTTTGTAAAAGGTTGAGGATTTAGTACATGTTTGCTTCACTACACGCGTGCCGCCACCCCGCACCGGTTTGGGTTTGGGCCTTGGCTATGTATATATCTTTTTGAAAAAAAATTCATTTAAATAATTTTTCAAAACGCTGTCGTTTGATTACCATGATAATTTAAATCCAACGTTGTCGTTTTGTGATTGTGTTTGATTTTAGTTTAAATCCAAAAAGGCGCTATCGTTTGGTTACCAGGATAATTGCAATCTAATGCTGTCATTTTGTGATTGCATTTGGTTTTGGTTTAAATTCAAAACGATGTCGTTTTGCGATTAAATCTTTAGTTTGAATTTTGACTAAACTGTCTTCTTCTCTGCTGTTGTTCGTTAAACTGTTGTGATTGTTAGCCTTCGTGTTTGTACTAAACAGATATGAATGCTCTATATAAACACCACCTACGCACCTACATTCATTCATTGAATTCTTTAACATTTTCAGTGCGTCCATGATTAGAAAGAGAGTTCAAACACTTCTAGTTCGCTGTGCATCCAAGTTTTGTGGAAGGGAGAAGACCTACCACACGCGCGCCGCCACCTAACACTAGGTCAAGTTTGGCTTTGAGCCTTGGCTATGTACATATCTTTTTAGGAAAAATTTATTTAAATAATTTTTTAAAATGCTGTTGTTTCTGTTATTAGTAGAAACAATCCAAAACGTTGTCGTTTGGTTACCAAGATAAGTTAAATCTAATGTTGTCGCTTTGCGATTGCGTTTAGTTTTGGTTTAAATCCAAAACAACATCATTTTGCGATTAAAATTTTAGTTTGAATTTTGATTGAATCGTCTTCTTCCCTACAACTGTTCGTTGAATTGTTGTGACTATTAGCCTTCGTGTCTGTACTAAACAAACACGAATGCTCTGTATAAACACCACTTGCGCACCTACATTCATTCATTGAATTCATTAACATTTTCAGTGTGTCCATAATTAGAGAAAGAGTTCAAACACTTTTGGTTCACTATGCACCCAAGTTTTATGGAAAAGGAAAGACCTAGCACATGCTTGGCTCACCATATGCGCGTCGCCGCCCCGCCCTACCCCGCACCGAGTCTGGTTTGGTATTGGGCCTTGGCTATGTATATATCTTTTTGGAAAAAATTTATTTTTAATTTTTTAAAACGCTGTCATTTCTATTATTGTTAGAAACGATCCAAAACGTTGTCGTTTGTTTTCCAAGATAATTCAAATCCAACGTTATTGTTTTGCGATTATGTTTGGTTTTGGTTTAAATCCAAAACGACGTCGTTTTGAGATTAAAATCTTTGGTTTGAATTTTGACTGAATCGTCTTCTTCCCCACGACTATTCGTTGAACTGCTGCAACTGTTAGTCTTCGTGTATGTACCAAACAGATGTGAATGCTCTATATAAACACCACCTACGCACCTACATTCATTCATTGAATTCTTTAACATTTTTCGTGCATCCATAATTAAAGAGAGAGCTCAAACATTTCTAGTTCGCTATGCACAGAGAAAAATTGTGCTCCTTCACTGTGCGATAACCATTTCATCCTGGAAAGCAGACGTCATAGAAACTTTTGAGCACCATTGTACAAGGGCGTATTCTGTGTCAAGGAGATAACGTTAAACGCTAGATTTAGTCTGTTCTATCTTCCTGATTTAGAAACTTGTAAGTTTCTTTAATTTCTATTTTCCTTTTAATGAATTCTGTATACGGTTTCTAAACAGTAAACTGTTTCTAGTTTTAATTCTGGAATCATAATTAGGGTTAAAAACTTTAGAATACAATTACTTTCTATTCTCTATAAATTTAATTTTTCAGTATTCAGTTTTTGTATATACAGAATACAAAAAGTAGATTCTGTTTGCAGAATACAAAAAACAGATTATGTTTTTTTTCGAATTATTCTACTGCTAAAATAAAACTAATTTTATAAAGATTGAATAACATACTTACACATATAATTTTTTGATAGATAAATTACACACACACACACTTTATCTTCAATAAGACTTGAACCTTCAACTTCTCACATGAAGACGTGGAAGAGATACCGATTAAATTAGAACTTGTTGATAAATACTAACCCAAATAACTTTTGAGTCTACAAGTGAATATAACTAACAAAATCATCAAGGTTGACTAAGTTTGAATGTTATCATCATTATTGTCATTGTCATTTTGGTCAAGGTAATCTAAAAATCATATGTATGCCATATTGTCATGATTGTTCATGTCTCCTTGTACTACGAGGCCATGTTTGTTTTATGGATTGAAAATTGGTAAATTAGCTCTCCCAAATAATTAATTCCCCTCTTTTATTATTTTATTTATATTATAGGTCATATATTGAATTCTTTTAGAATAACATGCAATAGCTTTTCATTTCAAAGGCACCAATATATATATATATATATATATATATATATTATTCTACAATCTCAGTAAAAATATCTATCATTTTATACATGTACGACTATATGTTATATTTATGATAAAGAAGTCATTGACACCTTTGTTTTGTAATTAAAATGCCATTACAAGTTTGGGAGTACAAGAATGTAAACTTTCTTGTCTTTCATGTATTAATCCTTTGTAAAATTAACTATATTTTATTTCACAAATATTACACAAAGTTAGTAATTAGTGATTTTAAGTATGAAATATTTTTCATCAAACTTCTTTGTAAATTATCCCATTTAGAAACTTAAATTGTCATAAAAATTTTATTACAACACATGTTTATTTATACTGATTTATTTTAAAATTTCTGACAATCATGCTAACTTTTCAATAAAATTTTAAAATTAATTGACATCATCTATTGACTTGATAAATTACAAATATTTTCATTTAAATTTTTTTTAAAATGACAAAATTACTATTTTATATATATTTTTAAACATTTTTTTTTAATTTTAACTAATTTTCTCACCTTTTTTTTTTCCATTTTCAAATTAATATTCATTAAAATCTTAAAAAATGTAAAGAAAAAACATGTTATTAAAAAAAGTTTACTGAATAAAATATTTATAATTTTTCAATAAAAAATTAATATAATTTTAAAAAATATTAATATAATTATCAAAAATTTTATATAAAATTTGTATAATCTGCACTATATATTTTGGATCTCAAAAAAGCAGAGTTAAATTAAAAGGTTTGTTATACTCTCACACAGCTTGCTCTTTCAGAAACAGACAGCATTGGAATTTCTTATGCGAAAGCAAGTCGATCGAATTCGATTCTGGAACCAAACCCTAAACCTAGCTCCTCGGCGTAATTTAAATCGAACTCATCGGTTCCTTCAAAAACGCTAAAATTGACATTCCTATTCGAACTAAATTCATTTGTTCATCTCCGTAAAAGCAATTCGAATCCGATTAATCAGATTCGGATTCGGATTCGGATTCGGATTCGGAATTGGAATTGAAATAGTGAGGAACAGAGGAGGAGGGTCGTCAGACTCCTGCACCTTTCCTCTACAATACTTTGCTACAATAGCTTTCTTTGAGATCTTGCAAAAAGAAACACAGATAACCTTACAACACTCGCTAGCAGAAGGAAGAGAGCACAGAGACGTTTGGGGCGAACAAAGGACTTCTTGGAAAGTTTTCCCAATTCGCAAATGGAGTACAGAAAAATCAAAGATCAGGTACGCAATTTTGGGTATTTACCTTTCATTCTATCTATCTATATGTCATCAGTAAACCCTATATTTATAATGTCGATTTTATGTTCTCTCAATTTTTTTATTTAATGTTCAAACTCATGGAAGGCTGTTAAAATAATGCCGTGTTATTAGTGTCTAGATTTGGTTGAGTTTGTGCATTTTGCTGATGCCATATTTTGGTTCCTCTGGATTAGGATTAGGTTGTCCCCAGTGAATTTCCAAAATTCTGCTTTGGATCTGTCTGCATCATCTGACACAAATTCTTGTTCAAGTCACTACTACTTTTTTTTTAATGTTATAATTCACCTGTAGTTGTTTAAGGTCTGCAAACAACCCAGTCTTTAAGTCTCTTTATCCTCTTTAAATTAAAGTCCATCATCTATCATGTTCTTTAAGCGTTAAGAACTAACTCTGTGCATGTGGGTTGCATTGCGTGTATTTGAAACTTTGCAAATTGCAACGCTAATTCTTTTCATTGCATTTCAATATGCACTCATACTTTGATTGATATATGTAACTTGTAGGATAAAGATGGGGATGTAGTTGCTGATGATATAGAGAGCTTACATGGGAAAGCTCTTTCAGCTGGTATGTTTTTGTTCATGCTCAACCTTGAACTTGATGCAGCACCCAATGGGTAATCTATCATGTGTATCATGAACCCATCTGCATTTGTCTAGTCCTTATAATAGCTATTGACCTTTCAGTTCCTGTAGGTAACTTTGCTACGTTGGGAGGCAGCTCTAGTGAAAAATCTAAGTGGAAGCGCAAGTAAGATCTATCATTCAATTGTTTTTTGATCAGTGGATCTATCATTCAATTTGAATGGAATCAAGGATTGACAAAGAAAGATAACATCGATAACCTATTTCTTATTTATATTTTTTTCATTGGTGCAGGTCAATTGTCACACTTGCATTGACTGTTCTTACGAGTTCACAAGCAATACTTATTGTATGGTCAAAGAGAGCTGGAAAGTATGAGTATTGTGTTACGACTGCAAATTTCTTGGTGAGGGAAATAGGATTCTTTATTTGGGATATAATGAAGGAAGCGAAGTATCTTCTGAAGCAGCAGTGATACAAACAGTCTCAATATGTTAAAACTATAATAATTATACACCATATAATAATAATATAGGGTGGTTATGGAATCCATCTTAATAGAATTTGAGGTTGACCTTCAGTTGCCTCCTTTTGGAATCAGGTGGAGGCTTTGAAATGTGCATTTTCACTTGCAGCCTTGGGAAGAATATGGAGAAATGAAGGTGTTACTGAAGATAACAGGTTTCTCTCTTCTTCTTTTTTTTCTTTCTAACTCCCTTCCCCCACCTCTCTCTCTCTCTCTCTCTCTCTCTCTGTCTCTCTCTCTCTCTTCCATTTGAGCTTTTCTCCCTTAAGTTTTCAGGAAACAGTAAATAAGATGCAATGACTAAAACTTTTTAATTTTTGTGATCCTAATTTGGCAATTATGTGCCAGAATAGAGTTTCACAATCAAGGATAATACCTAAGGCTCCATCATACAGATCTCGAGGGATATTCATACAATTGACACCGCTTTTGACATTTATGCAAAAAAAAGCCCAAAATCTAATTAGTCATACCTAGAATTTATACTGGATAAAAATTCTATCAATACGTAATTCTAGCAATATTATGTATAACCTTTTTCTACGCCCTGTTCTCCATACTCTTTTTGAAGCTTGAAAGAATCCATCAAATGAACGATATTATTGTTTTGAGTTGGAATTATCACTGTGCTAGGAGTTTTGCATTGCATGATTTTTGACTGGTTGTCCAATTGAGTTTACAAATTTAAATCCGGATTCACTATTTATTGATTGAGGAATTGTTCATAAATTTAGAAGATGCAGTTTTCTTCTGTTTCATTCTTATGAATGCCCTGCAACTGTTTAGGTTGAGCACAACGTTGGATGAAGTTAGTGTTTACCCCATTCCTGCAGTACTTTATCTTGTCAAGAATCTACTTCAGGTAGGTCGTGGTTCTCTTTGTTTTTTGAAGGCATTATTTGCTTTGGCTTTCTTGTTCTCTTATACATGACTTTATGTCATTATGTGGCAGTACTATATCTTTGCATATGTGGATGCTCCAGGGTATCAGATACTGAAGAACCTGAATATTATTAGCACCGGTGTGTTGTACCGAATTATTCTTAAGAAGAAGTAAGCCTCTCTGCTATATATTTAGATACCTTCTTTAACTTATCATATATATATATATATGTATGTATGTTCAGATACCTTCCTTCAAGCAATTGAAAGTATTTTCGGAACACCCATTAACAAATTATTTGATTGTAGCAAAAGATGTCATTTGATATATTAGTTACCTTATCTCATTGATTTTACTCTTACTCTAAGAATTATGGTCTTCATACAAAGAAAAAGGCCTTGAGAATAAAGGAGTATATCCCTAAGAGGTCCCCAGTTTGTGTTACCTGATATGTGGTTGTTGGGGGTGAAGTCGCATATACAAAATTTGCTCTAATAACCATGCATCTAAAGGACTTGTGGTTGGCATGTCTTTGTCATTAGAAAAAGGAGGGGAGATTTTTTTTGATTAAGTAAAGTTTGTTTGTTGTCTCCATCAATGTTCTAAATCTATAATTGTTTTGTAATCCCACTATTAAAGTCCAAGAATAGAAGTTTGCATAACTTACTTCTTTTTTTTATTATAAAAAAAGTAAAAAATTAGGATAAGTTACATTGACCTTCCCTTCGCTCGTTGATCAATTGACGCTGTTAACAGAATGATTGATTTTACCATTTTGACCCCAAATAATATAACAATATTTTTGAATTTTTGAAAAAGTATGTCTTAAAGGAAATTACAAAAAAGCCCTTCATTGATCATATATATATATATATATCTATATATATATTATATGCACATGCGCAAACCAGTGATGTAATACATCGATAATCAAAACTAATCTATATATACACACACTGATATAATTCACACAACAAAATTAGAAATTTAGATAGTTTCAAGCTTGTGTATGCAAACAAATTATATGGTCACTATGGAAACGCTTTGAGATCCGATATTGCCTTTATATCTAATGGTTGCAATTCAAGAACAAATGAACATGGATGGATCTATATTGATAGGAAGTACATACCCAAGGGATTAGGCAATGGTTTTATTGTTACAGCTATTGAAACATAGATGGTTTGATAGAGATGAACTGGGGACCAAGAGCCAAGAACTTGACATAGTCGATCAATGCAGGTCCAAGTCTATGAAAGATCAAATTCTTGCAAGGCTTCACCACCATAATCTTCGACCACTGTGTTTTGCATAATTTTTTGGGGATTTTGATTATTGTTTGGTTACATATATGTGTGTGTGTGTATTGAATTGTTTGCATATGGAATTATTTGAGGTAATTTGACAGAGAATTTGTTAGATTTGGAAAATTGTGAAAAAGGATTTATAGATTTGGGGTCAACGGTGTGGAGATGACGGTTGTTATCGATGTGGGGATTGAGAGATGGGGATGAAACTATGAAGAAGAGGGGATGGCGATGCAGAGAAGTGGTAATTGAAAGGTAACCTGAGATTGGTCATACGTACAAGACCCATTATATATATATTTGTTATACAGAGTTCCATACCCAATGATTCTATAAATAATGACAAGAACATTACATGAAACGGAACAAATGATGTTGATTGAGTGTGATTCCAGATTGAGAACAATACAATAGAGCATATTTCACCATATCTAACATAACCTAGGGAACACCACAAAGAAGAAGAATAGGCACTATGACTCCTTAGTTAAGAAGCACGGATATGGACACGGATACGACACGATACGGACACACGGATACGACATTTTTAAAAAAAGTTGGATACGGATATGTTGAGGAGACATTAAATATATATATATATATATATATTTTAATATGATTATATAATAAAATTTTAATATTATTTCAATTAAAATTAGCATAAAAATACGCGAATCATGTAAATATTATTAGTATATCAAAACAAAAAATTTATTAAATAAAAATTTAAGAATTTCATTTAATAATTAACATTCATAATTCAAATTTCAAAACAAATTTATTAATTACTATATATATATTTGTGCTGTGTATATAAAAAAAAATAATAGAGAAGAAGAGGAGAAAAAAAGTAAAAAATCAATAAAAAAAAATCCCAAAAAAATTTAAAAAACCCCAAAACGTGTCCCAACGTGTCCAAAAGTGTCTGAAATTTAGAAAAATTAGACACTCATTTTTTGCGTGTCCGAGCATGTCCGACACGTGTCCGGGACGTGTCCGAATGTATCCAAAAGTGTCTGAAATTTAAAAAAATTAGACACTCATTTTTTGCGTGTCTGAGCATGTCCGACACGTGTCCGGGACTTGTCCGAACGTGTCCGTGTCCGACATGACACGGATATGCGAGGCAAAAAAGAGTGTCTGTGTTTCATAGCTCCTTAGCCTAGTCACAATGTATGTGTAAGTGGTTGATGTTGTGCCTTGCTCTCTTGCACATAAATCACTACTCTACGAAAATTTGTTTCTTTCTCCTGAGATTGTCAATGGTTAGGATAGCTTACGAGGCTGTAATCCAAGTGAGGAAAGTCACCTTCAAAGGAGCTTTCAAATGCCAAATTGCTCTCCAAGGAAAATTTGAACCTCACGCCATTGCACATCTAGAGAGATTAAATTGTGAATATGCCATCTAAGTTTCCCCTTCGACAAATAGTATCCTACCCCTTTTCACTAAAAGTGGATGCCATAATAAATTCAACAAGCTACTGATTACCTCTAACTCCCTCTCTGGGTCAAAAACATGGTCCCACACCTCATAATGATCAAACATAGTAACATACTTGAAACACTAAGGTCTCCGTATCAATTGCTACCACAAAGAGTCCCTAGAATCTCTTTTTTATAGGATCATCTCCAATCCAAATACCCTCAAGATGTCATTCCAACCTTCATCTTGATATGTGTGAAAATCCTCATATCCTTCCATAATCCCCCTTGAACACCAATGACATGAGACAGGTTCACCAGTTTAGAGGCCTATCCCTCATTCACTGCCAAATTTTGATTCCCCCATCCTTCCCCAAGGAGAAGCTTTTTCCATGCCAAATCTCCATAATCATTCACTTGACAAAGCCAAATTGAAAAACCTCCACCTTGTACCCATGTAAATCACTACTTTGCGAGGGGAGCACACTATATCCTTATTCACCATATCATTCTTAAATTCATCCCCTGCACCACCACAAAGAAAGGCTCTTTGAAACTTCGCTGATATTTTCTTTACCGAAGCTTGAATGGTAAAGATAGACATGAAATACGTAGGGAGACTAGATAAAGTGTTTTGTCATCATATTCCCTTTTGAAAGTTGTTGCCTCTTCCAACTTGCGAACTTTCTTTTTAAAATGCTCCACTATGACATCCAACGCTGCTTTTGTTTAGAAGCGGTGGAAGATCAAATAAGATATAGGCAAGGATCCAATGTCGCACCCCAGATTATCTGCCAACCTTGACACATCCCCCACTTACCCTATCAAAACGAACCCTCTTACCAATGATGATCTGCAGACTTGACACTGCTTCAAAGACAAGATGACCTATATGAGATATCTCAACTGAAACTTATATTTCCCACAAAAGATAGTAGTGTCATCCACGAACAACGGATGCAAGATCACCAGTTGAGAGCCCCCATTATTTCCTACCACAAAATTTTCTTTCATACCTCTATCCACAACTTTTTGCAACATCATCCTCAATGCCTCTATAAATAAGATGAACAAGAATAGAGATAATAGGTCTCCTTGATGCAAACCGTTCAGCTTTGAGTTGTAGGATTTATGGTAGGGAAAGGGTTTGAAAAAATTGGTGAGGTTTTGGAGTTGTTTGGTTGTAACTTGTAACTCGTAAGATTTTCAGGTTTTCGTTTGCTAGACATTCTGGACAGCAATAATCATAGTTTTGAGTGCTAGATTTAAGGCCAAAAAGTAGGGGAAAGGGTTAGCAACCTCTATCCACAACTTTTTGCAACATCATCCTCAATGCCTCTATAAATAGGATGAACAAGAATAGAGATAATAGGTCTCCTTGATGCAAACCATTCAGCTTTGAGTTGTAGGCTTTATGGTAGGGAAAGGGTTTGAAAAAATTGGTGAGGTTTTGGAGTTTTTTGGTTGTAACTTGTAAGATTTTCAGGTTTTCGTTTGCTACATTCTGGACAGCAATAATCATAGTTTTGAGTGTTAGATCTAAGGCTAAAAAGTAAGGGAAAGGGTTAGCATTAATTAAGGGTTGGTTTGGTAGAGTTTAAGTAAAGAGAAAAAGACGTTGGGGGCTGTTCAGGGGCTTTTCCTGTGCTTTGAATTGTCATAATCTGTGAATAATAGCTCTGATTTTTGTGGCTGTTTTGATTGCTAGTGTTGAATACTCAGATGGATGAAATGAGTAGGCTTATTAAAGTAGGGTTTCTAGGATTAAAAAGAGTGGTTAATGAAATCTAGTTGCAAGTATAAAGTATAGCAAAATAAAGGAAAGAAGAAGAAATCAGGCATCAGACCTAGGTTCCCAGAAGTATCACACTCAGGAGTTAGGATTTACTAAATGAAGTATCACACTTGGGGATAAAGTATCATACTTGGGGCTAAATACATTACATAATCCCAAAAAGTTTTAGGTCCGAAATATTCTCTAAACTGAAATCTACTGAACTTGAAAGAGTACATAGGTGTATATAAAGTTATAAACTGTTTGATTTTTCCTAATACTGTCAGGACTTTGAGTTGAAAATTAGAAACTAAGGACATTGACTCACTAAACCTATCTAAATTAACTATGGACTTATGGAATGATCATATAAAATAATTGCACTTTGAATCATGGTTAGTATCTTACAATACGCAATACGTATTTTACGATACGTTTCGATATGGGCATAAAACGATATGTATCTTGTATTTGTATTATTTTGCACCGCATCGCATGATATGTGATACATATCTTACAATACATTTCGATACGCACGATATGTGCGATATGTGTAATCAGGCTAAATGACATTGTTTTGGCCTCTTTTTTCTTTCTTTCTTTCTTTTTGTTTTGTTGTATATATGGAAAGGATCTCGTTTTTGTTTTATTGGTCTTATATTATTTCTTTTTAATGTATCTTTTCTCGAATAAGAAAGAAGGAAAGCAAATACTTTTAGAGGATGAGAATGAAGAGGAGTGAGGAAAGGACATACAAGAAGTTGAAGAAAAATGATGTGAAAAATTGTTGGCATTTGATGATGATGATATCGATGCCATCGAAATTGGAGATTGAGATGAAAATAAGATGGGTTATAAGAATGAATTATTTTGAATTTTGTCTTTAAATTTCAATATTGATGAACTATATTGGAAACTCGGATTATTAAATTTTAGTTTGAAAACATGAAATGAGTAATTTTGTCATTTTGAAGAAAAAAACTGACTAAAGGGGGTATTTGTTTAGCGTCAGGTAAAATTGGAGAGGTCAAAGTAATTTACCTTATATTTTATATTTATTTTTGGGTTAGTACATATATATCATAAATCAAGGGTATTTCTAAATTTGTTGGACATGATTTGTAGGCTATAATATTGGTTAACTGGCTATATTCAAAGCATAGTAGTTAAAAAGTGTATCGTAACAACTATTGTTTTTCAAAAATAGTGTATCATAGTGAATCATGTATTGTGACATGCGCTCAATTTTTGTAAATTTATATTTATATATATATATATATATATATATATATACAGACACACACAATTACATATATACAATGTTTAAAATGAAATAAATAACATTTCAACTCACTAATAAAAAAAAAATCAACTTAAATTTTATACAATATAAGAATTAAGATTTATTTTTTCAATTTTTTAAATTTTGACCAAATTTTTTTATTTTTCAAATAAATATTGATAAAAACCTTAAATTTATGTTTATATAAAATAAAAATAAGTTATTTATCTTAAAATTATTTTTAAATAAAATAATAAAAAAATCTTTAAAAAAAGTTAGAAAAAATTGGTCAAAATTGAAAAAATACAAAAAAAATAAAATAAAATGAGTAGTTTTGCCATTTTGACGAAAAAAATTGTTTGGAGGGGGGTATCTGTATGTTGTCAGGTAAAGTAGGGGAGGTTAGTGTAATTGTCAGATACCTTAGGAGAGTTCGATGTAATTTACCCTAAAATATATTGCAAGAAACCACAACGAACTTCATTACAAACTTTCTCAATGTCAAGGTTGCATATAACCCCTGGTTAGTGACCCGTGAGATGAGCATTAGCACATTCATTATCAATTAAACAAGCTAAGCTGTTTACCCACCAATGGTCAATGAAACCAGCTACTATATTAATTTGGAAGAATAATTTTTAAAAATTGCACCAAACTGAACAGCTTATAGAGACTTTTATTCGCATCAACTCTGATCATTATCTGTTTCATTTTTTTTTTTCCAGGTTAAGCGAGATTCAGTGGGCTGCTTTTATTCTTTTGTGTGCGGGGTGCACTACGGCACAACTTAATCCTTCGTAAGAGTGATTGTTGGCATCTTTTTAATTACATTGTCTCAGGGTCTCCAAATTTGATTGTTTCAGTGTTTGTCTAAGCTCTATTCCTGTACTATAATTTATTTGGCATATTGACCTTGAAAAATCTCTTTAAGGTTTCCATTAGACAGTTCAATTGGATGGGTATGTGTAGCCCATGTTGAGTCCCACGTCGGGGTTGTACTTTTTTTTTTATTGGGGGGGGGGGGTTTCTTGGACATATAAATGAGGGTAGGTAGTACCGCCTAAAAACTTTTAATTTTTGGGTTGGATGAGCACCCTTCCGTGACAATGGTATTAGAGCCAACCCAGAAGTACTACAGTTGGGACGCTTCATGACATGTCGGGCCCATGGCAAGCTATCAAGAGAGGAGGTAGGCAGGATGGGTCCCCTAATGAGGGATCAGGGTCTTGGTGAGGGGAGCCTGTCACAAGGATGACATGTGGGAGTGTTGAGTCCTATATTGGATGTGTATTGGGGTTTTGGGCATATAAACGGGAGTAGCCGAGTAGGCAGTACCACCTAGCAACTTAAACTTTTGGGTTAGATGACAAGTGCCTGTCCATGACACCTAGCTTGCAGCAAGTGATGAGTGAAAATTTTGAACTACTAATATATTGTTTATTCCCAATGGTATTCCTTTAATTACTCCAAAGCATTATCAATTTTCTAGTCGTGCCTCATTTGGATTTTATTTATTTAATTTGTGTGCACGTGTGTGATTTCATTTTATTGGCTATTTCTGACAGAATGACATTGTTTGTGCAGTTCTGATCATGTTCTTCAGACTCCTTTCCAAGGTTGGGTGATGGCCATTGTGAGTTGTTGACTTTTTGAGGCCTAATCCTTTAGTTGAAGTGAAAAAAAAAAAAAAAAGAGAAAAAAAAATTGACTCTTCTTAGGTCAATAATTCCTTTGCAGGTCATGGCACTTCTAAGTGGTTTTGCTGGAGTGTACACAGAGGTAAATTCTTTGAGGAAGTATTTTGCTTTTGTTGTCATCTGGAACTGCGGCATGTTTAAAGCATCATTAGTGCTCAGATGGAGTCCTCAGTGTATATTTTATGATCAGGATTTGGTTGATTTTTAATCGTTTCTGTTAGAACTTTGCAGGGTGGATCTTAAATCATGCTATGCAGAAAGAAAAAATGGGAATTCCAATTGAGTGGTCTACATGGTTAGTTTTATTGATAAGTTTGCTTCTGTATCTGCAGGCTATAATTAAAAAGCGCCCTTCACGGAACATAAATGTGCAGAACTTCTGGTTGTATGTCTTTGGGATGGCCTTCAATGCTATTGCAATAGTGATTCAAGATTTTGATGCTGTCATGAACAAGTAATTTGAGATTGCTCTCTGCTTCTGCTTTTGTTCTTGTGCTTGTTTATGATGGTGTTTACAGTTAAGTTTGCCTTCGACATGCAAAAGCATCAAATATGGCAGATGCTAAAAGCTTACATGGGTGACATTTGCACCATGTAATTCCATGATTATATTGAAAATAGTAAATTAAGTAATTTGGGTGATTATTAGGATCTTTGTCAATGGAAAGATAAAAATTTTTCTCTTTTATTCTATACATAATGTTCTGCATGGAAGGTTCTCCTATCAAATCAAATACATTGGCTCCTAAATTCATTTATATATATAAATATATATTTGATTTCCCAGGTTTTGAAATTTTAGAGATGGTTACCTACCAAAGAACTTTTGAAGAAGCTTAAAAGAGAAACTAGGTGGTCAATCCTCAATGGAGAAATAAACATAATAATTGATTTTTTTTTTTTTTTTTGAAATGCAAAGATTGAAATATAATCGTTTTGCTACTTAACAAGTCTGGTTCTCTTGCTACAAGAACAATGCTTATATAACTTCATCATTTCTGTATATTTTACTAGCATATCTTTTCTTTTACAGGGGGTTCTTCCATGGATACTCATTGATTACATTTCTCATGATTCTTAACCATGCACTTAGGTAATCTATTCTCATTTCTGAATTGATATAGTTCAGCAGTAGCTTATTCGCTTACAGCTCCCTTATTCTCGGTTTTGCAAGTCATTTCACTCTTATAAGAATTTGAAATCTTGGCAAATTTTGTGGGTTCTTGTTATCTCGCTTCAAACTTTCATGACCTCAGATACCTTTTTTTAGGTGTGAAACATTTTCATAAGTGTTTTAGGAAAGATATATCGGATGCATGATATGTATGATTGGCAAACAATTTTTCTTTTTTATTTTTTGGTTTTTTGGAAGGGCCGGGGGGGCACAAAGAATTATTATTATCCCTGAATTTAAATAAAGGGTTGTACTAACAGACCTTTTTCAACATTAATCTTTAAAATTGTAGTCAACCTCAAATAGTTGCATTTGTTTGAGCTATTTATATAACTTCACATATAATTATTATTAGTTTGTAACTGGTGATGACTGATGAGAGTCTGTGAGTAGTTGTTGGGTAGATTACCGGTTTTATGTCTTCTTGGTTGGTTAGTACAGTTGACCCTCAAATAATTATTAGTCTTGGGGAGACCCGCATTATATTTGGTAATATAATTATTCATTATTAAGTTTTTCTATAATTTTTAATAACAAGATATTTTAGCCCACAAGTATAAATAGGACATGTACACACACATATTTTTTTAATACAAAACATATATTATATCTATTCTCAGTCATAACAGCACTCTTAATCTCCTTTTCAATATCTTCTAATAACTTTTATATAACAAATATAGATAGATATGAAGTAATAGAATTATTATTTATTCACCATACAACAAAGTTAGTTCCTCAAAAAATTATTAATTAATAGAGATTATTAAGTTATTGAATATTAATTATTAGAGGATCAATTGTCTATATTTGTGTCAATCAGATTGTAAATTTGATTGGTTGGATATTCAAGAGCATTAAATCAATTGATATGAAAAATTTGTATCATTATTATAGTGAATATCCTTATTTTCCTCCGCACATGTCCTAATTTAATTTATATTGGTAATTTTACCAAGCAAGACAGTCTCGTCTCTTAAATTGCAAGTATATGATGGATTTAATTGGATTAAGTACAATGCACTTGAAAGTGAATTTTAAGTGAATGAATTTTTTTTTCTTTTATGATTCTAATCTTATGTTCTTTTCTTTTCTTTGTCCTCTTGTTCTAAGGAAAAAAGAAAAAAAAAAAAAAGATTGGAAGGAGGGGAATTTGGAGAAAGGGCATTCAAAAATTTTTGTTGATTGTGTTGGGTCTGGTAAAGGGATATTACTACAGAGCATCTGCCAGTTATATAAATCACAATTAACTTAGATGAACAGATCTACTTCCTAAAGTTTCGAATCAACTTGGTGAAAATATCTTATGTGTACATGCATGTAAATTCAGCAACTGTTAAATAAAGGTGTGTGCAAATTCAGTTTTCTTCTAAAATTTCTTTAAGTAAATATCAATTTGTTATATATGCAGTGGCATTGCAGTATCAATGGTAATGAAATATGCTGACAACATAGTGAAGGTATGAATCGCAAAATTACCTTGCATTTGTTCATAAACGTAAGAGTTCGCATATCTTGAATCTACATATAATATGCAAAGTTATACTTGGTCATATTTCAGCAACATTGTGATGTTGTTGTTGTTTAGGATGTTTGTTACTTCATCTTATATCATCAAATGATATCTCTTACGACATTAACTTCAGAGAAAAAGATCTAGCACCATATATCTACATTATTCGGGTGGCAAAGGTTGCAAATAAATTCTTTTTGAAAACTTGAAATTTTGAGGAAGTTTTGAGGTTTGAAAACCTGTTTGGTAGAAATGAGGATTAAGGTGCATGTTCCCATTAAACTTGTGACCGTAGTTATCATAACCGGATTGGACCAGTTGGTTCGACCAGTTCAACCAGGAACTGGGTACTGGAAAACCAGTTTGGTTAAATGAAATTACCGGATATGCAACTGAATCGGGGAAAACCGGACGGTTTTTTATTGAACCGAATGGATTGCCGGGTTTTGTTGAACTAGACGGGTTGATGTTATATAAATGACAAGGCATAAAAAGCTGTTTTTTAAAATGATTTTCCTTACAAACTGCTCAGGGGTTTTTAGTCTTTTTCTTGCTAGGGCTTTTTTCCTTCACAAAACACACAACAGAGGCAACAAAAAAAAAACCCTTCTGAAACTCTTGATCTTGCCTCTCAGTCTCAAAACTCTTCTCGGCTCTTAATCTCAATTCTTCTTTCACTCTCTCAGTCTCTTGTCACTTGTCTCAACCTAAGACTGTAGGCTCTCAAGTCTCAACCTCAAGCTTTGATGGGAATGCGAGTGATATGGCTGGGTACTTGGCTCAATGGCTGCAAATTAAATGCAAGTACCTAATGCACAATTGCATGTTAATTAATTTAATAGCAATGCAGCATCTCTTGTCATAGTGCACTAAAAGCATGAATCACATCTAACATTGCGGGAAACACTGAAAAGGATTCTGGTTTAAAGCAGAATGCTGCTAACCTGCAAAATGATGCACTGTATTATTGTATTTGATTCACAATATCATTTCTGCAAACAGGTTTCAGTCCCTGTAAGTTATTTTGTTATGAAATTGACGAGTTTTCACACTCCGGTCTCGATAAAAATATATAATTTTCATGAAATTTTTAGTATTTTTTTTATATTTTTAGATATATTAATTATAAAGTCAGTTGAACCACTGATTGAACCAGTGAACTGTGAACCGATGACGCCTTCACTGGTTCATTTTTTGGTTCGATTCTAATAACTATGCTTGTGACAATTTTGTTAGCACATTCTAAAGTCTCAGGTCATCCATGTGTTTGGATAATCAAACATGAGTTCATTAGCTGTCCAACTTATAGAGGATAGAAAGTGGAGAGAGAGAGAGAGAGAGAGAGAGAGAGAGAGAGAGAGAGATTGCACACATTATAAACTTTATAAAAGGTATTGAAATTCTTATTTGTGAAACATTTTGCAGGTGTATTCTACTTCAGTGGCAATGCTGCTGACAGCAGTTGTTTCCGTGTTTCTATTTGGGTTTCATCTCTCTCTTGCCTTCTTCCTTGGCTCCACGTAAGTACCTTTTGGTTCACGTTCAGGCCCCCATTTTAACCATTCAATAGAGTTTGGGCGAACCAGTCCTGCCTGTTGAATAACATGGTAAAATTGCAGCGCTGGGATCGAGTAGGCTAATATTTAATGAAGCTTATGATATTGATTACCCAAACAGAAGATTATATGTTTGATGTTTATGAATGCATTTTTACATCAGTTTATCCTCAATTCTTTCACTTACCATGTTTATGATATGCCGAGGAGCTAACATTCTTCCATTGTGAAACAATTGTGTAATGATGCTGAAGCTATCCCAGCATGGTAGTAAAGGCATCTAGAGAATGGTTGTTAAGTTCAAAAAACAAAGGCGGCATCCATAGGAATAATGGACATCTGGGGTTCAATTTTGGTTTTTGGGGGGGGAAAAGCTTATTATAGTTGCTATATTCAAATTTTAATTACTTATGATTGAATCGGTGTTTCTCTATTTGCATGTTTACAGCGTTGTCTCTGTCTCAATATATCTACACTCCATTGGGAAGCTGCAAAAATAGTAACGCCTTTT
Source organism: Nyssa sinensis (assembly GCA_008638375.1). Taxonomy (NCBI): domain Eukaryota; kingdom Viridiplantae; phylum Streptophyta; class Magnoliopsida; order Cornales; family Nyssaceae; genus Nyssa; species Nyssa sinensis. The sequence continues at coordinate 9,167,162 of CM018036.1, forward strand.
TCCTGATTCCAGCCCGGTTGAGCGTCACTGTAAAGGCTCATGTTGTCCGGGTTTTTGTTTCTGTTTGTTTCTCCAATAGATTGTCTTGAAATTACCAATTCAACTAATCTGTTTGGATTAACATATTATTAACATTTTCTTTTCTGTGTAATATCTGCCACAGTTAGATTAAGATTAACATCTTCAATATTGATTAGAAGGATATATTTTTTTTGAGGTGATGGTGTTTTGGGTATATGACCTTGTTCTGCTGTTCTATTAGTTTTGAGCTGTCTCAGTTTATTTTGCTGGTTTACTGACTGAAACACACACACACACACACACACACACACACACTCTCTCTCTCTCTCTCTCTCTCTCTCTCTCTCTCTCTCTCTCTCTCTCTCTCTCTCTCAATAGGTAAAGAGTAAAATGTTAAAATACACATGTAATGTCTCTCTCTCTCGTAATAGGTTAAGTGTGAAATGTTAAAATACACATGTAATGTCTCTCTCTCTCTCTCTCTCTCTCTCTCTCTCTCTCTCTCTCTCTTTCTTAATAGGTAAAGAGTAAAATGTTGAAATACACATGTATTGTCTCTCATTTTCTTTAATCCTCGCTTTATTACCAAACAATAGAAGATGCCAACCCTTTCTTTTTTCCTGAAGGAAGGAGAGATTGCTTCCCTTCCCCTTCTTAACGAATCCTCAGAATTTAGGGGGTTGACCTTTCAGTCAAATATGTCCCGAGTTGAGTCTGTCCAACCAGCTTATTTCCTAAGGTATTGTTATTATGCGAACGAGACTATTATTATTCATTAGATCATCTAGGGATTGAGATTGGGATTGGGATTGGGATGTATTTAGATATTGAAGTAATTGTATTAAATCAAACTTAAATTCTTAAATAATTTAATGGATAAGAGTCTTGTTCGCATATGCAAACAAGCTCTTAATGCTCTTACTCTATTTCTTAAATAAATTTGGCCTACTTCAATGCAGTATTTAATTAGATGCTGAAGCATATATCCTAAATTGTCCATAAAGAAATGTATGTATTGAAATTTTTGTTTCTTGTGTTCGTAGGACTCCGAGAGACCAAAAATCTGAAGGACTAGAGTAAATCAGTAAATTATATAAGCAAGATAAGACTCAAATCTTTTTAGATCTGAGTAGGAAGAAACTAGATGAGAAGGGGGAGAGCTTGGGAGGTGAATGTAACTGTAATGATTAGAAAACTCCCTACCAATAATCAATAACTGAAAATGGATAAGTATGGTGATTATTATTAATTAATCATGATTAGTATGGTAGATTAATTGTGTTGACTAGTTTTAGTAGTTAAATCTCTTATTGGGATTAAATGGTGTTTTAGTCATTTTCTTACTGACAATACTGCACCATATGATGCTGGAACTGAAATTATGAATAATAAGACTTCAAAATGTAGACTCACTATTTTGGAAAATCAATTTAAATAAAGTTAAGGAGAATTGGGTAAATTGAATACAAAGGGACAAGGTGGGAACTCAAATATATACTTTCAAACAGTGAAGATAGAAAAAATTACTTGGAATAAGGAAGAGAAGGTTAAGAAGGGCATCTCCTTGTTTTACCGGTCTTTGTATAAAAATATCCTCGTGTTAGAATGTCAATCTTAGAGTATTTAAAGAGAATGATATGTTAACAGGTGACCAGAATAGGGGGTTGCAATGGTTGTTTGAGAAAGAAAAAGTGGTGGAAGCTCTTAAGTCATGCAATGGGGATAAGGCACCAAGTCCAAATGGATTCACAATGGTTTCTAGCCAAATGTGTTAGCAGGTGGCGAAGGGTGATGTGATGGTTTTTTTTCAATACTTCATTGAGCATGGATCTTTCGAGAGAAGCTTGATGCGGATTTTGTTGCTTTGATCCTAAAGAATGGAGTGGAAAATAGTTAGGACTACAATCTGATTAGTTTCATGGGGAGTATCTACAAACGGATTGCAAAGGTTTTGGCTTGTAGATCGAGGAAAATCCTAATCGTATTTCTGATAGCCAAAACACGGCTTATGACTATGTCAATTGAGATTGCCTATTGTTTTTGCGGAAGAAAATTAGACTTGGAGATAAGTGGCAATGATGGATTAAATGGTGTATTTCTACGGTCTTTTTTTTTTTTTTTTTTTTTATGTTGGTCAATGGAGCAATATAAGGTTTTTTCCATAGCTCTAGAGATCTTAGATAGAGGGATCCATCATCTCATCTTTTATTTGTCATGGTGATAGAGGTGTTTAGTAGGATGATGTCTAAAGCGATGAAAGATGGTCCGATAGTGAGGTTTGGAATTAGAAAGAGGGGCAAGGAGAGATTTGATGTCTCTCACCTTCTATTCGTTGATGATACACTAATTTTTGTGGAGTAGATGAGAGACAATTAAGATACTTGAGGTGTTTCCTATTATGCTTTGAGGCAAGTTTGAGGTTGAGAATACATTTAGCTAAAATGAGACTATTCTAGTGAGGGAGGTGGACAGATGGCGTGGAATTTAGGATGTGGAGTAGGATCCTTTCCCATGATATACTTTGGCAATGCCTTTGGGAGCAATTTAAAAGAGTATGACTATTTGGATTTCATTGTTGATAGATTCCAAAAACGATTGGTAGGGGGGGAAGAGACAATACCTTTCAAAAGGAAAAGGAGGCAAGCTAACGTTGATCAAGAGCACATTGGCAAGTCTTTGAACTTATTTTATGTCCATATTTCCCATTTTGGCTTCCATGAATAAAAAGTTGGATAAAATTCAATGAGACTCTTTGTGGGAAGGAAAATATGGGGAAAGGATGCACCTGATGAGTTGGGATAAAATTTGAGCTTCAATGAACAGTGGGGTTTGGGTATGAAGGAGTTGAGAGTGATTACCAAATATTTGTTGAGAAAATGGTTATGGAGATTTGCGTAGAGTAAGAGGCGTTGTGGAGGAGGGTCATCGAAGTTAAATATGGGTGTGAGCTAGATGGATGTTTGTCAAATGAAGTGGATGGACCTTTAGAGATGAGTCTTTAAAAAAACATTAGAGAAGGGAAGGAAGACTTCTAGGGGAGAATTGGTTTTACCATTTGATGTGGAAATAAGATCAGATTTTGGGATGATGTATCTTACGATGGTGAGGCTTTGAATAAAAATTTTTCTTATCTCTATCAATTTGCTATGAATTCGAATGTAAGGGTGGTAGATTATTTGTCCTCTTTGGTGGATGGTTTAGTGTGGACTCTTTGTTTTCAAAGAAATTTTTAAAATTGAGAGATGGAGGAAGTAGTGTATTTTTTGGACATATATCATTGGTCTACGCTTAAGAGGGATGGTCCGAACATGATTGTTTGGAGCAATGTTTTAAAACCCGGACTGGACCGACCGGTTCAACCGGTTGAACCGTCGACTGGTTCATAAAACGGTCCGGTTAACCCATAAAAACTGCTTATAGTTCAAAACCGTTCTAAAAATACAAAATTGTTAAAACCGGCCGGTCGGACTGTCGAACCAGGTGACCCGGTACTGGGTCATCGGTTCACACCCAGTGAAAATGCATTTGGGACAATAACGCAAGTTTCTTTTTTACAATCAAATTTTATGCATTTTGAAAATAAAATTATAGTGAAAATAATTTAACCAAATGGTTAAACATATTTTTCAAAGTAATTTTTAAAATTAATTAATTATACTGACCTTTTCTGAAATTTTTGATAATTACAACAATATTTTTTAAAATTAAATTATCATTTTCTATTTTTACTGATAAATTACACATATTTTCCCTCCTATCTAATTTTTTTTAAAAAAAATGACAAAAATATCCCTTTGAATTTTATTTTAATTTCTTCAACTTTAAGTAAATTCTTATAATTTTTTTAAAGAGTTTTTTATTTTTATATACAAGTAAATTTAAAGTAAATAACTTATATTTTTATATAATTTTTAGTAATTTTTGTATAATTTTTTGAATTTAAAATATCAATAATATGTATTATTAAATTTATTAATTACATTGTTATGACATCACAGTTTGATTTCGGTTAACCCGATGGTTGAACCGATAACCGTAACCCGGACATTTTTTTTGGTTCGATGAACGGGTTGGGTCTGAAAACATTGGTTTGGAGAAAGGAAAGTCACAAAAGGTTTATAGTTAAAATCCTATTATAAAGATTTAGCTAGAAAGGGTGCGAGGAACTATTCGTGGTGTGTGGTTTAGGGTATGAAAGTTTCAATAAAAGGCTACATTTTTTTCTTGGTCTCTTGCATGGGGCTGGTTTTAACTATGGACAACCTTCAAAAAAGAGGTTTACATCTTTTGGAAAGGTGTAACATGTACTTGAAAGTAGAAGACTCCATAAGCCATATCTTCCTTCATTGTCTCTTTAGAGGCATCATAAGGATGATATATGGATACGACGATGTAAACGTAGAGTCTGAAAGCCTCAACGAACATTGTAGGGTCTTGGTAGATGGATTCCAAAGGTTTGCAGTATTCAAAAACATGTTGTGGATGTATATTGCTTTTTCTAAGTTGAAAGTTTACTCCCAATGCTTCAGCATTAATTCTAGCATGCAACACGGTAATGTTTTCTTTATTCCTTTTTTATTGTCATCCCTACTCATATATTCCATTACGTGAGCTAAAGACTAACATTGGAAAGTCTCCCAACTTACTTTATGTCTTATTTCCTATCATTGCTTCCATGAGATGTGGATATGATGATAGAAGATGTAGAGTCTACATGCCTTAATGGACGTTATAGAGTCTCGGTAGATAGATTCCGAAGGTTTGCAGCTTTCGTAAACATGTCGTGGTTGCATACTGCTTTTTCTAAGTTGAAAGTTTACTCACAATTCTTCAGCATTAATTCTAGCATGCAACACGGTAATGTTTTCTTTATTCCTTTTTTATTGTCATCCCTACTCATATATTCCATTACGTGAGCTAAAGACTAACATTGGAAAGTCTCCCAACTTACTTTATGTCCTATTTTCCATTTTTGCTTCCATGAGATATAGATATGGTGATAGAAAACGTAGAGTCTACATGCCTTAATGGACGTTGTAGAGTCTTGGTAGATGGATTCCAAAGGTTTGCAGCTTTCGTAAACATGTTGTGGTTGCATACTGCTTTTTCTAAGTTGAAAGTTGACTCACAATCCTTCGGTGATAATTCTAGCATGCAACATGGTAATGTTTTCTTTCTTCCTTTTCCATTGTCATCTCTACTCATATGTTCCATTACATGAACTAAAGACTAACGTTGGTAAGTCTCACAACTTACTTTATGTCCTATTTCCCATTTTACTTCGATGAGATATGGATACGATGATAGTAAACGTAGAGTCAACAAGCCTTAATGGACGTCACAGGGTCTTAGTAGATGGATTCCAAAGGTTTGCAACTTTTGTAAACATGTCATGATTGCATACTGCTTTTTCTAAGTTGAAAGTTGATGCACACACATTCAACATTAATTCTAGCATGCAACATGGTAATACTTTCTTTCTTCCTTTTTCATTGTCACCCCTACTCATATGTTTCATTATGTGGGCTAAAAACTAAAATTCACAAGTGTCCTAACTTACTTTATGTCTTATTTTCCATTCTGGCTTCCATGGGAAAAAAAAAGGTTGGATAAAATTTGATGAGAATTTTTTTGGAAAGGAAAATATGGGGAAATGATACACCTGGTGAGTTGGGATAAAATTTGAGCTCTATTGAACGGTGGGGGCTTGTTTTTGAAAGGGTTTAACAAAGATTTGTTGAGAATATTATTTTGGAGATTTGTAGTGGAATAAAGAGTGTTGTGGATGAGGGTTATCGAAGTTAAATATGGGTGTGAACTAGATGTATGGATGTCGAATGAAGTGGAACGACCTTCAGAGGTGATTCTTTGGAAGAACATTAGAAAAGTGAAGGAAGACTTTTAGGTGAAAATTGGTTTTACCATTTGATGTGGAGATAAGGTGAGATTTTAGGATGATGTATGATACGATGATGAGGACTTGAATAAGAAATTTCCTTATCTCAATCAATTTGTAGTGAATTTGGATGCGAAGGTGATGGATTATTTGTCCTCCTCGGTAGATGGTTTAATGTGTATTCTTTATTTTCAAAATTGAGAGATAGAGGAAGTTGTGTATTTTTTGGACATACATCATTGATCTATACCTAAGTGGGAGGGTCCAAACTTGATTGTTTAAAGAAAAGAAAGTCACAAGAGGTTTACAGTTAAAATCAGACTATATGGATTTATCTAAAAATTGAGCAATGAACTATTAGTGGCGTGTGGTTTGGTGTACGAAAGTTTCAATGAGGGCTGCACTTTTTGCTTGGTCTCTTGTATGCCGATTTTAACTATGGACAACCTTAAAAAAAGAGGTTTCCATCTTTTGCAAATGTGTAACATGTGTTTGAAAGAAGAAGCGTTCATAAGCCACCTTTTCCTTCATTGTCCCTTTGGAGCCATCATAAGGATGAGATATGGATAAAGTGAAAACGATACAAGCGTGATTATAAGGATGAGACAATGTTTTCAAAACCGGACCGGACCGGACGGTTCAACCGGTTGAACCGTCGACCGGTCCAAGGAACGGTTCGGTCGAACCCACGAACCCGTTCCAAACTCAAAACCGTGCTAAAAATGGTAAACCGTCCGAACCGGGCGGTTCAACCGGTGAACCGTTCGACCCGTCACTGGGTCACCGGTTCAAACCGGTTCACCGCTGTATATATAAAAAAAAAAAAAACCCAACAATCGACTCCCTCTCCCTCATTTCTCTTCATCGTTGATTTGAACGCCGATGTCGCCATTTCCAACAAAACAGAAAAACACGATGCTGTAATTAATTTATAGATATATATATATATATATATTGGTGTTTACAACTCTCCGTTGAACATCTTGAACTCTGAATCTGAAACATACAGAGAAGAAGGGGAGTTAGCAGATGAAGGTTTTAGAAAGACAGAATAAATACGGTGAAGGAGAGAGACAATTTTAGAGAGAGAAAGTTCTCTCTCTAGAAAGAGAGAGAAAGCTCAGGAGGAAGAGCTGAAAGTGAAATGGAAAGAGACAGAAAGCGAAGGAGAGTGTGAGAGTGATTTTTGCAGGTGCAGCCGTGCAGGTGAAGGTTTTGCAGGTGAACAGGTAAATGACTCAAAAGTCAAAATAGATCAAAGCCTCTTCATCTTTTCGAATAAGTTTGTTTATCATTTAATTTTATATATTATTTTTCAATAAATAGTTAAATACATATCATTTAATTTTATATATTATTTTTCAATAAATACATATCATTTAATTTTATATATTATATATGCTGTAAAAAATTTTTATATAATTTTTAGTAATTATTATATAATTTTTTAAATTTAAAATATTAATAATATGTATTATTAAATTTATTAATTACATAATTATGACATCACGGTTTGATTCCGGTTGACCCGACGGTTGAACCGGTAACCCGTAACCCGGACAATTTTTCGGTTCGATGAACGGGCTGGGTCTGAGAACATTGGGATGAGATATGGATACAGTGATAGAAAACGTAAATTTTGCAAGCCTCAATGAATGTCGTAGGGTCTTGGTAGATGGATTCCAAAGGTTTGCAACTTTTGTAAACATTTCGTGGTTGCGTACTGTTTTTTCTAAGTTGAAAGTTAACGCATAATCCTTCGGTGTTAATGCAAGCATACATCATGATAATGTCTTCTTTCTTCATTTTTCAATGTCATCCCTACTCATATGTTCCATTACGTGTGCTAAAGACTAAAATTGGCATGTCTCCCAACTTACTTTATATCTATTTTCTATTCTAGCTTCTATGGAGAAAATGTTGGATAAAATTCAATAAGACTTTATATGGGAACGAAAATATGGGGAAAGGATGCACCTGGTGAGTTGGGATAAAATTCGAACTCTATTGAACGGTAAGGGCTTGGATATGAAGGAGTTGAGAGTGTTTAACAAAGATTTGTTGAGAAAATAGATATAAAGATTTGTGGTAGAGTAAGGGATGTTGTGGATGAGGGTTGACGGAGTTAAATATAAGTGTGAGCTAGATGGATGGATGTTGAATGAAGTGGAGGGACCTTCAGGGGTGAGTTTTTGGAAGAAAATTAGAAAAGCGAAGGAAGACTTTTGCGAGAGAGTTGGTTTTACCATTTGATGTGGAGATAATGTGAGATTTTGGTATAACGTATGTTACGATGACGAGGCTTTGAATAAGAGATTCCCTTATCTTTATAAATTTTCTATAAATCCAAATATAAGGGTGGTAAATTATTTTCCCTCATCGGTGGATGGTTTAGTGTGAACTTTTTATTTTTAAAGAAATTTTCAACATTGTGAAATGGAGGAAGTAGTGTATTTTTTGGACATATACCATTGGCCTATGCCTAAGGAGGATAATCTAAACTCAATTGTTACGAGAAAGGAAAGTCATAAGAGGTTTACAGTTAAAATCCTATTATAAAGATTTAGCTAGAAAGGGAGCAAGGAACTATCCGTGGCATGTGGTTTGGGGTACGAAAGTTTAATTTTTGCTTGGTCTTTTTTTAATTATGAACGATCTGGTCTTGTTTTAATTATGAATGATCTTCAAAAAAAAGATTTCCATCTTTGGCAAAGGTGTAGCATTTGTTTGAAAGAAGAAGATTCCATAAGTCATCTATTCCTTCATTTTCCCTTTGAAGCCATCATAAAGATAAGATATGAATAAAGTGATAAGGATACAAGTGTGATTATAAGGATGAGATATGGAGACAGTGATAGAAAACGTAGAGTCTGCAAGCCTCAATGGATATCGTAGGGTCTTGGTAGATGGATTCCAAAAGTTTGCAACTTTTGTAAACATTTCATGGTTGCATACTGCTTTTTCTAAGTTAAAAGTTTGCACACAATCCTTCAGCGTTAATTTAAGCATGCAACATGGTAATGTCTTCTTTCTTCATTTTTCATTGTCATCCCTGCTCATATGTTCCATTACATGGACTAAAGACTAAAATTGGCACATCTCCCAACTTACTTTATATATATTTCCCATTCTGGATTCTATGGAGAGAAAATGTTTGATAAAATTCAATGAGACTTTTTGTGGGAACAAAAATATGAGGAAATGATGCTCTTGGTGAGTTAGGATAAAATTTGAGCTATATTAAACGGTGGGGGTTTGGGTATGAAGGAATTAAGAGTGTTAAACAAAGATTTGTTGATAAAATAGATATAGAGATTTACGGTAGAGAAAGGGGCGTTGTGCATGAGGGTCATCGAAGTTAAATATTGGTGTGAGCTAGATGGATGAATGTCGAATGAAGTGGAAAGACCTTCAGGGGTGAGTCTTTAGAAGAAAATCAAAAAAGCGAAGGACGACTTTTGGGAGAGAGTTGGTTTTACCATTTAATGTGGAGATAAGGTAAGATTTTGGTATGACTTATGTTATGATGAGGAGGCTTTAAATAAGAAATTCCCTTATCTTTATAAATTTGTTATGAATCTAGATGCAAGGGTGGTAGATTATTTTCCCTTCTTGGTGGATGGTTTAGTGTGGACTCCTTGTTTTCAAAGAAATTTTCAAAATTGCGAAATGGAGGAAGCAGTGTATTTTTTGGACATGTCAGTTGTCTATGCCTAAGGAGATGGTCTGAACTTAATTGTTTGGAGAAAGGAAAGTCGCAAGAGGTTTACAGTTAAAATCCTATTATAATGATTCAGCTAGAAAGGGAGCGAGGAACTATTCGTGGCATGTGGTATGGTGTACGATAGTTCTGATGAAGGTTGCATTTTTTTGTTTAGTCTCTTGCATGGGGGTTGGTTTTAACTATGGACAACCTTCAAAAAAGAGGTTTTCATCTTTTGCAAAGGTGCAACATGTGCTTGGAAGGAGAAGAATCCATAAGCCATTTCTTCCCTCATTCTGCATTTGGAGCCATCATAAGGATGATATATGGATAAAGTGATAAGGATACATATGTGATTATAAGAATGAGATATGGATACAGTGATAGAACATGTAGAATTTGCATGCCTCAACGGACGTCGTAGTGTCTTGGTAGATGGATTCCAAAGGTTTATAGTCTTCATAAACATGTCGTGGTTTCATAATATTTTTTCTAAGTTAAAAGTTGGCGCCCGCTCATTCAGCATTAGTTCTAGCATGCAACACAGTAATGTTTTTTTTTTTTCTCTTGTTCATTGCCATCCCTACTTAAATGTTCCATTACATGGACTACTAAAGATTAAAATCTGAATGTTTCCCAACTTACTTTATATCCTTATTTCCCATTCCGGCTTTCATAGAGAAAATGTTAAATAAAATTCAATTAGACATTTTGTGAGAGGAAAAAGACGGGGAAATGATGCACTTAGTGAGTTGGACTAAAATTTGAATTCCATTAAATGGTGGGGGTTTGGGTATAAAGGAGTCGAGAGAATTTAGGAAAATGGTTATGAAAATTTGTGATTGAGTAAGGGATGTTGTGGATGAAGATTATCGAAGTTAAATATAAGTGTGAGTTAGATGAATGAATGTCGAATGAAATGGAGCGACCTTTAGGGGTTGAGATTTATGGATTCAGTTTCCTTCGATCTCTATTTTCTTCTATTGTATCAGAAGAATTCTTAAAAAACTTGCCATAAGAAATTTTCACGCACGCATACAGCTACCCACTGATTGTATATATTGCTAAGCTTGAATATGAAATTCTTATTCATCAAAAGTATTTTCAATGGAATTCATCATTTTGTTTTGTTGAGATGGTAGAGTTTTTATCATTAGAATAACATTTCTTATAAATTTATATTTTTTCATATAAATCTATTATGAAATTTCTTTTGCTTGCCTATTAATATAATTATAGAGGGAAGCTTCTTTAGCACTATCAACAACTAACATTCATAAAGAATACAAATATATATATATATATAATTATAATTATAGAGGGAAGTTTCTTTAGCACTATCAACAACAAACATTCATAAAGAATACAAATATATATATATATATATATATAATTATAGAGGGAAGTTTCTTTAGCACTATCAACAACTAACATTCATAAAGAATATATATTCTTTACTTTTCTTTTCTCTTTCTTGGGAAAACGAAGTGAAAATTTCTTAATTGTCACACATTGGCCCCATGGAGTGTGAATATACCCTCCTTGCCAACCAATCATCTTATGTCATGAAAAAAAAAATTCTCATTAAATTACATGTGCACATCATAGGCTGATTGGTCTAGTTCACCCTGATAAATTACCTATTCAAGCACACAAAGGTCAACTTAAGTTGGTAAATCATAAATCCATTAGTTCCATCTACACATAATAGGTTGATTGGCTTAGTTCATGCATTCGATTCATCTAAAAACTTTTCAACTTCCACCCCAGAAAATTACCTCTTATGAAGCACATAAAGACCAACTTAAGTTGTTAAATCATAAATCCATTATTAGTTCACATCTAAAAACCAAAATATAACATCTTAAACATTTTAATTTATAATTATAGGGAAACCACCCCTTAAAACTCGAGTAAAATTCCCCTATCATAAGTCTCAAACATTGCAAACATGCTAATCCTAGAATAATGCTAGCTATTTCCAAACTGTTTCCCCAATTTATATCCCACACGTGGAATAGTATGGCAAACCATGTCATTTATGAGTCTGTTATTTTAATTTCTCTCTCTTTAATATTATATTATTAATTAATTAATACAAACTATCATATTTGTTTTTTCAAAACAAAGAAACCTTTCTTGCTAAATTATCTCACCCTCTCACTATCGGAATTTCCTCTCTTTAGACCGGAACTCTCTCTCTCTCTCTTTATCACTTCCATTGAAATGCAAAACACCTTTAAAAAAAAAAAAGAAACGTAAATCCACCAGAACTCTCTTAAAACCATCAGATTGGCTGTGCTTATGAGAGCCCATTTCTAACAACTCTCTTCTCATGGATTAGAATCTTGAAAGCTTCAAACGTGGCATTGGCGGATTTGGGAGGTGGCCAGGACCACCGGCCCTTCAAAGGTTTGTCAAAAAAAAAAATTCACTAAAAATTTATTATAATTTAGAAATTATCCCTTCTAAAATTTTAAAATGTCTATAATAATTTATATATATATATATATATAAATATATTTTGTCTCTTATGAGTAGCCTTTGGATCTGCTAATGGTAGCAGTAGCTTGGATCAAATCAAGTAGCCCAGACAATCTATCCCTCCAAAAGAGAACCATTACAATTACGACTGGCAAAATGGATAAATTTGGACAGATTGTAGATAGGTCGGGTCTTTCTTTTGAAGTGTTAGAACAATAGAAGTATAGGAGAGAGGGAAGGGGAAGGGAGTAATTATCTAATGTCACGTTCACTCCACATTACCATATTCATTCACTTGGCTTTCTTATATTTTTTGAAAAATTATCTAGCTTAAATTTAAGAAAAATTTAAAAATCCATGAGATGTGATCATGCTACATCAGATTTTGATGTAAAATGATAGTCTCATTGGACAATTTCTCAAAAAGGGTGAGATAATTTAGTGAAAATATATTTTTTTTGTTTTGAAAAAATAAATTTGACAAGTTGTATTAATTAAGTAATAATATAATATTTGAGAAAAAAATTAAAATAATAGACTCATAAATGACATGACTTGTCATATCCCTGTAGCAGACGTGTGGGAATATAAATTGGGAAAATAGTTTGCCCATCACAAGTCTCAAACGTTGCAAACATGCTAATCCTAATACAACAACAGTAAGAAAAAGAAAAGAAAATATTGAATGCATACAATAAGAAATCAGAACGGGAATATACTTCTCCTAAACTTATGTACAAAACTGCAAAAGGAAATAATAAGAAGAGGAAGAAGTCGTCTAAACAAAAGGGGTGAAAGTCTGTCACTAAAGAAAGAAAAAAAAAACAGAAAAAGTAAGGACTAACTCAATGCAATGCATGATACTTTCGTTGTTAATTTTTTTTTATCGATATGAGACTTTTGTTGGGTTTCAGAAAATTAGATAAATACAGTTTTACTCCTGAGAAGAGGTCATTCTTATAATTCAAACTCAGCCCTCAAAATCTGCCTCTAAAGGAGAGGGGAAAATCTACCTCTGAAGAAGAGGGAGGAAAATCTGCCATACCTTGATGTCACAATCCAAGCCGCCACTGTAGATGAGATACGAAGAGGTTGTGTCAGATTGATTAGAACAATCACTTGCTGCAGCCAAACACTTGACTGGGCCTTTGTGCCCCTCCAAGACTGCCAAGCAAGAGTAACATTTCTCACCACATCCCCATATTCTAACAGTTTTATCTTCTGAACCGCTACACACCAAATTCGACACAACAGTCAAGCATAATATAGACTTGCTATGCCCCCTGAGCGCACCCACAACCACCATGTTGTCCTCTTCATCTCTCTGCCAAACCAATATTGATCTGTCACAGGCACCAGAGTACAACACAGAACAATCTGTGCTCAGTGCCAGTGCATTGATCCCAGAGTTATGTTTCTCCAGGGTAGCAACTAGAGAATGCTTCTTCTCTCTGGACCTTTTCTTCCACACCTTAATTTTCTTGTCAGCTGATCCAGTATAAATGTGCCCGTCGTTTGATAATACTATTGCATTTATTGCATCATCATGTGCATTTCCTACTGACTCCAAACATTTGAAGTCAGTTGTCCGCCAAATTTTGAGTGTTCGATCCCATGAAACTGAGTAGAGCAGGGACTCATCTCTTGACGAGACGAGTGCAGATACGGTGTCAAAGTGATGGACCCATGTGCATTTTTTGTGGCGGCGGATCTGAATATGATTCTTGGGTATTAGAAGTTTGAGGGCACGATCACTGAGTGTTGGGAGTGTGGCCAAGTGGACAAGTTTATGGTGATCAGTTTCATGGCTGTCAATTTTCCACACTCGGATTTTGTGATCTTGATGAGCACTGAAGAGTTTATCAGCTAAAACTACTAGGGACTTCACTGCTCCTTTTCCGGCTGTTACTACCATGTTGTTTGTTGGGTTTTGAGGATCAAGGTCACGAGAGCTTGAAGTGTTGCGTTTCCACAAGCGAATTTCTTTGTTGGAAGAGCCAGTGCAGAGGAATTTTTCGGCAATGGCGAGAGAGGATATGTAGGAGTTGTGGCATTTAAGAGTGGCAATGCAGTGGTGGTGGGTGGTGGGACGACGGTGGTGTTGGTGACTGAGTTGTGAGGTGAGAGAAGGAATTGATGGAAGGCTTGGCTGGGAATACAGGGAGGTTGACTCTGGCTGAAGGTGGCTTGACTCAGGTTGTGACTCATAGTTTGAGTAACAAGTTTGATGGTCATCGTATGCCATCTTAGAGAGAGAGAGAAAGTAGGGAAGAAAGTGAACTAGATTAAATATATAGAGGAAGAATGGCAGCATCAAGCCTGAGTTATTTAACAAAAGATAAGGGTTGGCCTGGATGGCATTTTAGCTAAAAGTGGAGCAAAAGTGACCCAGCTTAGACTCTTCAAACAAATCTGTAGAGCACCAACTTAGAATTTCAAATTGCTGAGAGGGTCTTGTGAATTGCTTTGGTTCGTCATGCACCTCTCTCTCTCTCTCTCTCTCCCCCCCCCCCCCCGGTACAGATCAATATCAGCTGCTTACATAAAAAGGCTAGATGTCATAGATCTTGGGAAATGATTTTACCTATATGCCTTCTTTTTGATTGGGAAGGTTTTGTCCACTATTATAAAGGGAACCTGGCTTGGATTGGGTCCACCATCCAAATGGGGTCCCTCCATAAAAAACCCCCATGGTTATGATCAATGATCAACCCAAGTTTATGATCTTAATGGTCAATTCTTTTGATAGTTGGGTTACTATATCTAAACATTTTAGCCAATCCATAATCTACTATAGGTTTGTCTATAAATCAGATGGCTATTACTGTCTACTGCAGGTTAACAGGATGAATAATCTTGTTAATCATCCTTTCTCTAGTGTTGTTCCTACCAGTGGAAAGACAATACAAACTTTTCTCTATTCATATGATTCACATGTAATCCCTACTTATTCAAGGCTTTAGGTTTTTTTAGTCTATTCCTCTATTCATATGATTCACAATACAGACGTATTTGCTAGATGCATTTATTGTTGGACCAGGACTTGTAATTGATATTTGGGACCCATTCACATGCCCATTGGATGATGCATAAGCCTCCTCCATTTTTCCATTGCCTTTTTACCATTGCCAAATATCAAAGTAGTCTCCCTTTATTTGCTCTTTTTCATGTTCTCATTACCCTTTGCTACCTCCTGAATTATGGTCCTTTTAGAACCCTATAATCCTCCTCCTTCCTTGATTGCGACTTTAGGGATTATCTTTAATGTGACCACAAGACTATGCTTCTTTGTATACTGGGCTAGTTCATAAGGTTATATATCTAGATTATGTCATTAATTCTATATTTAGAGTGAAAAGACGGGTGAAATTCAATAATCTCTAAGAAGAATAATAGCCCAAATAACATTACTATTCAACTCATGGGTGTGTTCGAATAGGACTAAGAGGCCGTTTGCCATGACAGTCTTGGAAATTCACAGGAGAAGCATATTGAAATATGCTTTTGCCGCAAGCCGTTAGAATCCATGTCAAAAGGGGCTAACTATGAAATGGAAAAATTGTCACTTACAGTTCGTTTGGATAAGTAAGAGAGAAAAGAAAGAAAACGAGAGTATTAGTTATGAATAAAAGGAAAGGAGAGGAGAGGAGAGAGTAATTATTCATTTATGTTTAAATAACTAATGAAAGGAAAGGAGAGGAAAGACTAATATAATTCTTTCATCTTGTTTGGGAATGATAAAAGAGAGAAAGAAAAAGAAATAATTTTATATAATTTCATTATTATACCCTTTGGATGCCTTAAGATAGAGGTGTCATTTTTATTTTAACTTTTATAATTTTAAGAGTAATATTGGTAGTATTAAAAATTCATTAAGTTCTTATTTCCTTTCTCTTTATTTCCTCCCACTTTTGGAAGGATAACAAAATTGCTTAAATGAGGGTTAAGTTCTCCCTCCCTTTCCCTCTCTTTCCCCAATTTTTAAAACAAACATAATATAAGCTCTCCTTCCCTTCCCTTTCTTTCCAATTTCTTCCATCCAAATATAGTGTTAATATATGAGTTGAAGGAATATTATAAGGTTAAATTCATAAATTATGTCTTCAATCCTCACCATCTCAAATGAAGTATAGTTTTTTTTCTTCTTTTCCAAATAGGATATATATGGAATTTTATTAATAGACTAAAATGTCCATCATTTCCTTTTCCTCAAAAAAATAAGCACATCACTATCTGGTCCTCACTTTTCTATCCAAGAAACAAACACAGCTTAAGATAGTTACGTAGTCATAAAAGTTCCAGCTAAAAGTTAAAAACTGACCGGCCTCATACAATGTGCATGGTAACTGTTGGATTGTCCTCAGCTACGATCCCACATCGCCTATCCACAGCCCACCTGAGCAATATATAAGGTCCTCTCTACCTCTCCTTAACACCAGGGTTTTAAGGATGAGCTAATTGGGAGTTGGGCCTCCAAATTTTCTATATGGTATCAGAGCTAGGTTGGGCTTCTACTTCAGCTTATCCCAACAGCCAATTCTGTTGGACGTTGTCGCAACCAGTCTTGTAGGCCGCTGAGGTCAAGGAGGTGTGTTGGATTGTTCTCAGCTACGATCCCACATCGCCTATCTACAGCCCACCTGCGCAATATATAAGGGTCCTCTCTACCTCTCCTTAACATGTTGGATTATCCTCAGCTACGATCCCACATCGCCTATTCACAGCCCACCTGCGCAATATATAAGGGCCCTCTCTATCTCTTCTTAACACCTGAGTTTTAAGGGATAAGCTAATTGGGAGTTGGGCCTCCAAATTTTCAATATGGTATCAGAGCTAGGTTGGGCTTCTACGTCAGCTTATCCCAACAGCCGGTTCTGTTGGACGTTGCCGCAAACCAGTCTTGTAGACCGCTGAGGTCAAGGGGGTGTGTTGGATTGTCCTCAACTACAATCCCACATCGCC